>MUZC01001202.1:177130-223455 GCA_002072015.1 Radix auricularia | reverse complement strand
TATATATATATATATATAAAGCCCATTACACTTATGTAGATAAAAAAACAGGAAAAATTAACGAGTTTTTAAATGCAGTCAAACAGTCAACAACAACATTCAACAGTTAAATTTATTTACAAAGTTCCATGGGAATGATGACACCAAGAGGCAAAATATCCAGCAGATATTGGTATTAAGATATATAGATGATTAATAATGGGATGTATGCTCATAACACACCAGTTTCTTTTTAAAAGTTGATTTTAAGAAGTATACAAATATGAAGTTTCATTGCATAAGTAAAACAAAATAGGAGTCAGAAAATGACTAGTAATATTTTTGTGTCTAAAATTCAGCAAACTGTCATGCTCGTAATAAAGGCCACATTTTTCCTTTCCCAAAGCTGCCATTTCTATTATCATGTGCACTAGATAATGATATCAAAGCTAACAATGTCGGTACACAAGTCATACAGATAAACATGCTGTGTTTGCTATCGTCCAGTAATGATGAAGTTAGGGATATGGCAGTCTGCTAATGCCCCCAATCAATGGAGTAAATCTTAATATTAGTATATTACATATCTGTGTTAAAAGTTAGGCAAGAATTCGACTTTATTTAATATCTCAACATTAGCAATGGTTATTACACAATAACGATTCTGACTGGACAGAAAATATGTGGCATTGTATTGTATAGTACAAACCATTTCTAGAAACTTGATACATCAAATATGAAATTGAAGACAGGTAAAAAAAATGTATAACATACCTTGGAAAAGTTGGCTAATGGCACACCAGGCAAGTCAACAATTATTTAATCCATTATATGGCATTCCTAACAATCACAGTGGGTCTACTGAGACTATGACAGCATTATTATTTACTACCGAAGCTTTTAAAACTAAGTGACAACGGTACAAGAGTACATAAGTGTGTGATGTGGTTTTGTATTTATCTTCTATAAATTAGATGCTATAGTTATAGCAACCTTTTTGTAAAGAACCAAAAAGTGCCTTTTAAACATTGACGCAAAATAATTTGGTTTCTTCTGAAAAGCAGCAATTCTCATCATTTAGATTTATTCTCATTTCAAGCAACTGCCGAAATCACTCCTGTAAGGGACAGTATAAATGAAACCAACCCTCTTTTGACCACATTTTGCCATGGCCTTACAAATCGTTCCATCTACCCTGAGATAAAAACTATGAGAACTGGATCCATGAATTTCTTTTCCTAAATTATGAGAAATGGATCCATGAATTTCTTTTTCTAAATTATGAGAAATGGATCCATGAATTTCTTTTCCTAAATTATGAGAAATGGATCCATACATTTCTTTTCCTAAACTAAAAATAAAATATGTATATGCAAGTATATTCTTTCAAACCAATTGTGGTCAGGTATATTTGCACTAAGAGATTAAATTCAATATTCTTTTTCTAAAAGACAACCTTTCAGATGGAACAGTTGAAAATAGGACCATGGTTCTAGTCAACAAACAAAGTAGGAGCCTTGAAAACTGATCATCAGGAACACGCCTGAACAATGTGAGTGGAACTTTCCATGGAGTTACCATCGATTACAACATCACCTAATTGGTTGTAGCAGGCCTCAGTGGATTTCTGACAACTCAATTGTGTGATAATAGATAACAATGGTAACCCATGATGATTATGATTGAATCCATTTACGTGTAGTTTAGGTGTAAAATTTTACAAGATCATGTTTTGTGGATTCTTAAGGTCTGGTAAAAATCCCCAGCTGTTCATCTGCCGATCCAGGGGGAGGGGGACCTCATAGGACGAGTAAACTCATCCCCAAGCTCCTGACGCCATTCTATTTTTGTTTTATTTGCTGGCCTCGGGATGCAAGTAAGCAGAAACGCGCGAGGTTCTAGTTGGAGTGACTTAATCATTCTGTTTAGGGCAATGAACTTAGGACCCACATTTGGAACGCGCAGTGGTACACGTAAACGGGTAAAACCATCTACCGAGCCAGACTATAGGTTTATCGGGGGATTAGAAGGACACTGTATTTTAGGACGATAATGGCCAGCCAGGCTAGGATCTCTGTCTTTTCCCTTTCAGCTATTACAAAAAAGGCAGAGAGAAGGAGCTCGGGGCGATACTTCTTTCTTGATATTGGGGGAGGGGTGAAGGAGTGGGCCATTCCCAGAGTTTTGTCTTTAAAAAAAAAGACATCTGCAAGATTTTTTAATATAAGTATAAGTTATAAGGTATTGTCAAATAATGGCGTAAATCTATTAATAGAAATATCCGGGGTTTTAAGTTAGACACATTTAATTTTAGATATGAGTCTAAAACTAGTACATAGGTATATTGAGATATAAGTATATTATCAGCTACATTTTTTCTTCGTTAATAAATATCATAAATCTTATTGGAGTTGAACCAGAATTATTATTATTTTTTTTAACTATGCTAACGATTTTAAGAACGTATTGATTCTTCAGTATCTATGCTTAAAAACATTGTTACAATAAAATTTTGTATAAAATAGTAACATTACAACATAGTTATGACGCTTTCTGATCTGAGAAATGACAAACCCTATTGAAAGCTTTATACCTGTAGCATTCAGCTCACCAGCAGCAACCGCGACTAATGAGAACGTGTGTAAATTAGGAAAGAAATTGACAGGTATTGGTAAGAAACTTGTTTGTTTTCTTTTTAATTCAATTTTTGCAGGGTTGCACAAAACCTGGGGTCTTGTATGTCAAGGTCAAGTGATCAGCCGTCTTTTTAAAAAGTAACATGGATTTCTGAAACAGCTGGTGTGTGGTTATCAAGGGGAGGGGATGGTAAAGGTGGTGGTGAAGCCATTGATCCACGATTGATCAACATTTCATTCCCCATGGATTGAAATTATCCGAACATAAATTTAGCCCGATCATTACAGTTACAGCCAGAGTCAGATCCCGGGAAAAAACAATGGAGGACACACCGTTTAAGAAGTCACAGTGCCGCTCTGTGATTTAAACTTAATAAACGCGGCCATACGTATTAGTAACAGTAACATATTATTTCAAAATCTTCGCATGTTTTTCGAAATACAAAAACTACAAATTTTCACATACAACCTAACTCTTACTCATCAAATCCGTCCCCGGTTTGAGCTGAATCAATGTAAAATTGATAAATCATCAGTTGACAGTGGTGAGACCAACATTTTGCCTGGAACTGAGGACAAAAGATACGCTGAAAAATTCACACTTGACTACGCTCAACACTAAAATCAGATGGATGACAGAGTCACTTGTAAAACAGTGGCCCCGAGGACACATCTGGTAGGCCTACATTCAAGACAACACAAATAGCTAAGTGATTGCTCGCAGTGCAACCATGCAACACGCGGCTAAATAAGACAAACATATTTTTAAGCATAATCAATAATAACAGAGATTTCACGTTAAAAAAAACCCCACAACATGTCAAAGGCGAGACATTTATTAGTATATTATTTTAAAAATTATTAGATACCAAAATAGTGCCAGTGTAGAACCTTTTAAAAAATATATTAAGGCCTGAGAATTTGAAAGTACATAAAGACCCCAAAAAAAAATAAAAATGACGATATTAAGTTTTGCACTGCGTCTGCAGCTAGAGATGTAGATAGGATAAGACTAGTAGTAGAAAGACCCCCCCCCCACACACACACTTGTTTGAGAAGGCTTCACTACTCTTGACACACCGCCAGGAGAGGGCAGCCTGGCCCACCCTTACAGTTACACCTCCGATGCACCACTAGTTGTGTCATGACTGTGTAGCGTAGTCTGGCCCACCCTTACAGTTACACCTCCGATGCACCACTAGTTATGTCATGACTGTTTGGCCTACAATGTCTCTCAAACCCACTTAGCCGGTAATGACCTTGAACTTGTTTTGGTTACTGAAGGTTGTCTCAAACTCCATAATGCACGAGGCCGAAATATAATTCTCAAGTCATTACTGTTACTTATTGCACAGTGATACATAAATAACTGCCGCTTGACGGACGGGGTTAGTAGGACCACAGGATTACCGTTACTAAGTTTTTCTTAGTTGTCATGGTACCAAAGTTTGTTTTAATATAGGCATCACCATAAAATAAACTATGCCATGGTACAGAAGTAAGGCTGGAATAAAAGCACACAATGGAATTACCCCCACCCTCTTTCCCTACATACAAGGGATAATCACTCATGAAAACATAGCAGTAAAAAAATCAGGAATGCGTGCATCACTCTGAAGTTGAAGGGGGTGGGGTTCTATGTTGGCGTTTGCGAATATTGGATTTGAAAATCAACTAGAAGACTTTTAATATAATATTTTTATGTCAATAGTCTAGAACCATTACATAAACATGCAATTAATTAGTGTTCTGTAAAATATAGTTTTAGAGCTCAAGGAGTGCAACAAATGAAATTTATTTTATTTTTGCTCAACAAATATATTATATCCATGTTGCTTAATCTAATCGTAATATCCAATTAAGCTGCTTAAACTTAATCTTAACAAAACTCATTGCCAATGGCTGAAAGTAGCTGGAACATCATTTAACATATTCATTGATTTTTTAAAAAAGTCATTACAAACAATTTTAATACTCTTTAGAATTACGATAGAAGTAGAAGGTTATTTATAAAGAATACAAGAGTACTTCACAATAATTCTTCCGCAATCCACTATTACTATTAGACCTTGGCAATATTCTGGAAACTCTCACAAATTAGTTCTTAAGCCATCAGGTTGTATCTTGCCTTATCTATATGGACGCTCATTGTATACAGAAGATTATTGCGTCCAAACAACATGCCCGTCTGTTGTCAAGTGACGCAGCGTTCATATGCTACGGCTATGGGGCTTCCATGCATTACCCGCCTTTGTTTCCATAACTAGTGTTAAGTACCCATTCGAAGATGGGTTGACTCAGGGACACCCTTGGCCCCGGGAGCAAATCCCTGACATGTAGTTCCGAAACGTTGCAAAAACGACGCAGACGCGATTTGCCTCCACATTCTCCCCTATACTTATACCCATGTAATTTCAAGCTCTTCCAGTCGATGGCATATTTAGCATATATACAACAAAGGAAAAACAAAAAAAAAACAACTTCTATTGCTTAAAATAAATGGCTGACCACATTTTATAAAAAGATTCAGAAATCTATTTAACATGCATCAACATTATGAATAAATTGTGGATATAAATTAATGCATTATTGTTTAGAATTAACTACTATTTAAAATGTGGTCAATACAGTATTAGAAATGTGTAACAATCAAGAAAAGCTGGTGAAGATGCTGAAGAATTCTGAAGGAAAAATGAGAGTGTAATTAAAGCATGCCTTACGTTTGTAACAGGATTAAATGAAATATTAAAAAGATGGCATGTGCACATGAGCAATGAAACAAAGATGCCATAACTTTACATTTGGTATACTTTTTGGTAATTATGCATGATTAAAAATATTAAAAATGAATGAACATCTAATAATGTTAAAAAATATCATAAAATGCACTTACAATTTCAGATTTCAAACTTGGGACTTTTTCAGACAAAATAAATTGAATAATTAATTTTGTGACAATCCTACAAAAATTTTAGTAAAAATATATTCAGATAATTCGAGAAACATGCTTTATGGAGCAATTTGTCTTAGTAGACACATTTTAAAAGCATTTGACAAGAAATTATAAATAAATCCTTGAACTCCTCTGATAACTTGAAAATTTTATTTTTAAAAGAGCAAAGTTCCAAAAACTTATTAATGTTGTCAATAATGGTATTAAATTGTAAAATGTAACTTTTTAAAGCACTTTTAGATTTGTTGTTATTGTTATTCTCTTAAAATTAATAATTCTTCACACCTACTAAGTGGCCTTAATTTCTAATTTGAAAAAAAAATTGTGTGATGAATTCATAGCTGCCCATGATGATATATTATTATGTAATTGTAATGTTTCAGTCAAGTGCATACACAAAACATGAAAGAGCAAAACTTTTGAGCAAACTTTGTTTTAGTTCTACTTTATACGCTTTCAAACAACATTTTTAAAAAAAAGTAAAAATTGAGCATCTTGCCTGAATGCCAAAATTGTTTAATGATCCCATTGATCGGACCAAAGTTGATAATTAAAACTAGCCATACCTGAGAGACTGGACGAAAACAAAGAAAAATGATAATTTTGTAAATACTGAATAATGAACTTGACAATAATAAATATAAAACACTGTATTACTGTCAAAGCTTTATACTTTCAAGAGTGAGTTCAATAAAATTAATTTTTTGAATACATCTGAGTGGAAATCTCTGAATGGCCATCTACACATCATCAAGTTCTTTAATCACAACTTATAAAAAGTAAAACATGAGGTCAATTACAAATGAGGACAATATACAAGAAAGAATATTTAAGTATTATGTAGGTGGAAAATAATCTTCTGTGTAGGAGTGCCTGTAACAGATAAGAAAATAATAATAATTTTACAAATAATAGTATCGAAATTCTTTTGCCATTTTGGAATATCAGTCATCATAATTATTGTAAAGTGTACCTCAAAATTTACAAATGTATTTGATTGCTCATTGAGTAGCTTTAAGTTTAAGTATAAAGCAAAACAAAAAAAACAAAACAAAAAAAAAGGACTGAATATTTTTTAATGTATAACTATATAAAGTTTTTATTAAAATGCTCTGCTGCAGCTGCCAAAACTGAAGTGTTATTAAAAAATGCTTGAAATGTCAAAAGTTACAATAGAACCAAGCAGATCCTATTTGTTATTATTGCAATGTAGAAGTTTGTTAAAAATAAACTAAACTTAGATTTCAGTTGTAAATAGTTTGGTATGTCATGTGTATTTACAATAAGGCTAATGCAAACTACAATATTTATTTTTGTCTATTTCAGTTTGCTAAAATAGGATTTTTCTGCATGTTAAATAAGCATGAAAAACTATTTTTACTTTTTTATTTTTTATGTAACAAAAACAGCAGCTGGATTCCCAGGTTTACTAAGGCCATCTTGTGCAAAACAGTCCCTTTTGGACAACAAAGAAACAAAACCAAACAAAACAAAATATCAACACGTTCTTTAAAAAAAAAATGAAAGCCCAGGAAAGAAATTTGCCATTTATGAACAAAATAAATCCACCATGTAATTTGGCCTTTTGAGGCCAAGACTTAAATGTAATCAAATGTATCAGTGATCAAGATAATACAATTATTTATGAGAATGACATTAAAGTTTAGGGTCTGTACTAGAGACTGTACCTAAAAAACTTCTTGAACAATCTCCCACCACAATATTTATAAGCAAGAGATTTTCTTTAAACAGAAAAGTCTATAATAGTATGGATCAATCTGAATGTCATATGACTTGTGGTTCAAATGTAAGATTTTTAAATCCTTGCTAAACAAACATTCCCGTTTCTTGGAAGTTTTAAAAATCATATTTCCAGAGTCTTGACATTACCAGGCAGTCAAATGTCAGTTGTTAGTTTTAAATGAGTTAACTCATGAAAGATCTTTAAGAGATCTCCACATCCACAACTATGCGCTCTTTACTTTTATGAACCAGCGGAGTCTGAGATGTTGCAGAACTGGATGAAGAAGTGGAAGCAGTCCGCTCAGACTCTCGCAGTTCACAGTCCTGTTGTTCTGTAATAGTTGAGACCGTCTCAGTGTTGCAGACATGCAATTTGTCCCCAATAGGCACTATGTTGTATGATTTGCTGCAGTAAGTGCAGTTAATGATCTCATCAAATGTTTCACTGAGGTCAGAGGCCAGTTTGGAGTACAGAACTGGTCGAAATGCTTTATCTGCCATTATAAGACACATTAAGTAGTCCTTAATTGTGTACAATTTGAGCATTTCATCCTCATCAATGCTGTCCTCTAAATATTTTTCATAAATTGAGAGAATACGATATGGCAGCTGGCACAATGTGAAAACTATAACAATTGATGTCACCAGTCGAGACTTTTCCTTTTCTCTTCGGGAGTAACTGTCTGAAAAATACCTCTTGCCCATCAGGTAAGTCATTATGTAGATGAAGGCGATAAGTACTATGGGAATGAATGCTGCAAATGAGTTGACAAGCCAAGCGTCAACAAGGATGTCTCTAGATGACACAAACTGACAAAAGCCATTTTGAAAAGTGTACATCTGGATTATGGGAATGGAAGCAATTAAGGCAAGGGCATAAGTAATGAGAGTGACCGCGAGCAGATGAATAGAGCGAGGTTGACTTGTGGTGTTCCTGTTGGTCAGTAAGATGCTCCGCAGAATTGCAAGCACCACAAGAAGATAGGCAGCAATAAAGCTGCAAGCGTTGGTAACGTAGACACTTCCCTTGCACCAAACCGATGAGTTGACTTCTTCAGCCTCCAACATGTCAATGATGTGGGCAGGCACACTGATGACAAGAAACAGAGAGTCTGCTACGCTGAGGCCACCAAACACAATGTAGAACTCTGTCCTCAGTTTGCGGTACCTGATCAAAGCTCTTAGCATCAGACAGTTCCCTATCAGTCCCACCAGGGCTATCAGCCCCATGAGAATAGAAGTAACCAGAATGTCTTGTGTTAAAACGCCCATGACGCCTGACATCATTTTGCACACGGCTTTGCATCCACAGCTCTTACTTGTAAGCTCAGCCGATTGATCAAACGATGAGTGATCTTTGGGACTGCTGCATCATGCGACCATTGCATCCATTGACTGTGATAGAAATGTTTATTCCTTCATTAGGCTTTTATTGCCATTGGGAAATATCACGCAGATATTACAGGATCTTGCCTAGAGATAAATAAATAAAAATATTATGACATAAAAAAGATTTTATTAAAAAATTTTTTTACACATTTATAATTTTTATTCATTTACTTGCGAGGATTTTTAATAAAGTTTTGAAGAAGTTAGTCTATATGAATTGGTGAATCTGGGGAATTATTAAGAAAATAAGTTACAAAGCAATTGTAATCTAGCAAAAGCAAAGTGAAATAATTTTTTTTAATGCTTTGATGGGTGTAGGGAAAGATGAATTTAAAAACTCAGAGCAGAACTGATGATGGTGTTTATATTGTTGCATCTATCTTGTGACGTTTACACATTGCTAACCTGAACTGAAACACTCAACAAGCTGTGCAATCACGTGATCTGCGTTTACCCTAGCTTGCAATCACATCTATATAAGCATTTATTTAAACGCTACGGAACACCGCGGCTTATCCAACAAGCCCTTGTTTAGTGGGCCACATCCAGCCGGCTGAGTCAATTCCAAGCCATTGAATCCCAGTCCAGCTGGCGTCACAGTTACAGTCGCCCTCCGCTGCTCAACCTTGGCGGACTAACCCAGACTTGCTTGGTTCAGCCAGCTAAACCAGCAGTGCCACACAGATTTCAGGGGCTTCATTGCCTCTCCTTTCCTAGACTTTAGGATAGTACGAGACCATTCCCCTCCACCCCTATCCCCATCATATCATTTTATTATAATTTTTAACGGTAGTTTACATGGCTATTATGAAAATAAGCAAACTTAGTTGCTGCTTAAATGGACTGCCACGTTATGTCATAGTCAGTGTAAAAACGAACAGTAAAAAAAAAATTTAAAAAAAAAAGATATATATAAAAAAAAACCTCAAAATATTTAATATTAACGGTTGTAACGGTGACCTATTTTAACATCTGCATGATAACTCGGAGGCCAAAATAAAGGCGTATATGAGGTTTTCTAATTTCTACACTTTGAGGCTTCTACATATATACTTTATTACACAACATAATGATGCACACACAGACATATTTTTACAAAATAAAGTCAATTTATTTATTATAAAAAAAAACACACACGTTGACTGAAAAAGCGCACATTATTTAGCTGTTGCGTAGTTTTGCCAGCAATATTCGGGAATAATTTCTACAGGATGCCGGAGTGAAAGGAGGGTGGAAGGTACACATTACCAGGTCACCAGTTATTTACTAAAAATTGTGCCAACTCCAAGATTCCAATATGATACAGCAAATAAATCCAGGGCTAGGCTCGCATGTCTGGCACTGTGTGTACCTGCAGACAATGTGCTAGATTCTGTAGTTGGCACTTCGTGTACCTGCAGAAAGGTTGCTAGATTCTGTAGTTGGCACTTCGTGTAACTGCAGAAAGGTTGCTAGATTCTGTAGTTGGCACTATGTGTCTCTGAAGACAGTTTGCTTGACTCGTGAGTCTGGCAATGCATACATTTTACACGCGTGTCGAATTTATGGAGTAAGTTGACTATGACTGTTATTGTTTGGGGGGGGGGTCATTGGATAAGGTTACCTTGTTGGATTAAATAAACTTGTCAACTCAGGTGTAATATCCTTTTCCATTTCTATCAATACTTTTAAAAATACAATACAAATAGCCCAGTAGAAGAAATTAGGAAATATATAAAAATCAAATCTAAAATCAATAATGAATGAGAATGTTCCAACAAAACAGACACATTTTTGTGTGTGTAAATGCTGCAACTATTACTAAATCAAAGAAACTTTGTAAACAGAAATTGTGTTTTCTTTTTTAAAATTTAAAGTTAACAATTAGATCTACCAATGTAAAAAGAATGCACAAAAGATACTTAAAAATTTAACATTTGATGAATAAACTTAGTAGAAATTTCCAAATGAATATGTGAACAACGTAAGTTTCTTTATTAAGTCTAGAAAATAGAACTCACAGTAATAACCTCACTAATAGGCCAAAGCAATTTAACTAAAAATGAATTGCACATATTAGTGATTTTCAAAGCCTCTCTAAACCAGGGTGAAGTGCCCACAGATTGAAAACTAGCTAATGTGACTCCCCTCTTTAAAAAATGGATAAAATAGACCCAAGTAAATTTATACCTGCTCCTCTTACTAACTAGCAGTATTACTTGTAAATTACTAGAACACACTATATAGTAATATAGTTTTTCACCAAGACAAAAATTAACATGTCCTATATCCACATCAAAACGGTTTGAAGAGGAAAAGATCTCTATGAACATAATTAATTGGTCTAAAACAGCTAATTACTTGTGTCACAGCTCTCTGTTGCCAGGTTCTAGCTAAATAGCTACCCATCCACGGAACAGTCAAAATGTCGCCCTTCCAAAACTACAGACCACAGAGATAGGCTGGTCAGAATTACAAAGGAGGAGAATACAAATCTTTTAAAGCCACACGTTGTCCAATCAGCAATAACAATGCAGACACAAACATTATCCTATATATAAAAGTCAGTTGTCTGTGCGGTCCACGATAGCGATTGGTCCCTCAAACTCCTACAGACTCCTACAGGCTATTACCAACGGATATTGAAAAAAAGTACGCGGACGTTTAAAACAAGTTATTTTTTGGTGCAGTATTTTTTTCATCATTTTTGTATTAAATTTCTTTGAGTTAATATTTTTGTTTTATTTATATTAGTTAAAGTTAAAGGCATGCAAACAATCAAATCTATGTTAATATAATTTACTAGAAGCAAGGGCGTACTAGGAGGTGAGAGGGGTGCGGACAGCAGCGGGTTAAACCATCACAAGGGGTGACACCAAAATCTAAAATTTTGTATGTTCCCATGATTTGGCACTGGCAGACTCGAAGGAGGTCTGTGGGGTACGTCGTGAGAGCGAGGGAGGGGTTGACACCATAAGCTATCGCCCCGGGTGACACCAACACTAGAGACGCCTCTGTGTTCTTTCAATAATCGAATCCTGTCAAAACGGCCTCGGTAAAAATTGCCCCAGACAAATAGGTCCTGGTCCAAAACGGCCCCAGACAAATTGTTTAAAAACTTAACTTTTTTGCAATTTTAACTTTTAACCTTTTTTCAACTTGTTCACCTTTTATAAAAGTTGTTAAATTATTTAATTTCTTCTCAGCAAACCATTGTGACTTGGTTCAATATAGACTCAATATAGAGTATAGAGTTACTTTTATTAAATTGTGATGTTATCAATATTGTTTCTTGTGAACTAAACCTGACACTGAATCGGTGACTAAACTAAACATACTAATATAATACTTTATTGTATTTTTATTCCATTTAACATTTATTACTCCAGGGCCGTTTTGTTGGTTAACCCTCAATAAGCTATGTCTAATGATATATACATGTGTTATAATTATTTACAGATATCTCTTTTTATGTGCTCCTTCTTTAATTAAAATTTTTTTAAAAAACGGGGATGGGAAAATTACATTTACTTTAGTCGTTGTGTTATTTGTGTTAAAAATCGTGACCAACGAGGTAATACTAGTAATACTTGTAGTTGGGATCTAAAATAGCACGCACTCTTTTAATTCTTTGTTTTGAATAACCTTCATTTTTTACAGGAGAAAAAAATGACACAATATATCACCGAATGTATAGATTATTTTATTTATAGCATTACAGAAGTTGATTCTCCACGTACTCTTCCTAGTAAAGCCCAGTGAACCTTAATATTATACGTACTCTTCCTAGTAAAGCCCAGTGAACCTTAATATTATGCGTTAGCCATGTTTAGGGCTTACTATACTATATTTAGAGTGCTTCTACTTTAGCATAGGTTTGCTAAGCTAACTAAGTAAACTGCTGTTAAATTAATGCCCTCATTTAGAATTTAGTTTTTGAAATCATTGGCTTTCATGCGCGTTACAAAAGAAAACCACGATTAAAGTTTAATCATTAAACGTAAATCCATGACACAGAACATCACTTTATAATAGTTTATAACTTATAATCACCCCTAATTGGTATTAATTATTCTGTAATGAGAATTATGATAAGAAATGGTGGTGTTGTATAACCATGATCAACGAAAATTGTAGTAATAACAGGTTTAACTTATAAACCCTGCCATGTGTATGAAGTGTTAAATGTTAGCTCAGCTTTGTGATTTTAAGATTTTCAGCCAACATTCTACAACCAATATTCTTCAGAAGTATCCGGTATCTCCACTAAAAAGTTCCTTTCAACAAGAGGTTCCCAAACTGCGTGGGATCGCCCAAGGAGGAGCAGAATACAATTAGAAATATCGCAAAGTGAAAAAAGTGTCTTTTTAAATTTTATTTTATAACCGTGCATTTGTTAAATCTAGACATAGTGAAACTTGAGTAAGTTTTTATTATTATTTTATTTTAATTGTACTTTTTAATGGCAAGTTGCATTTGCATGACTTGACGCATGGGTTGTCTACCGTAACACACTTTGCATTTACTTCAATAGGCCTAAATAATAAATATCTTATATGTTACAGACGCTCCTTCTATACAGAAGATTATTGCGTCCTACGTTTAATATTATATATGGTTTGTGGCTAGTCCTGCATTCTCCGTAGAGTTTTAAATGTTGATACAGTGTTGGTTTTCCTGGTTTCTTCAGGCAACCCATTTCACGCCCAAATTCCGTACGGAAAGAACGAAAATGTGTATGTGTTTGTTTTTGCATAAGGAATGAGAAGGGTGTTTTTTTTTTATCTATATACTATATGTCTATAAGAGGGTTGTATTAAGTTATCTTTGTGTTGTATTTCTAAATTAGAATTAATTGCTTTACTTAATGTATAATTACTACTTTACTCTGAGATCTTCTACCTTCTAGAATTTCAAGGTTTAAATAGTTTAATGATTTAACTAATGGTGTTATTTTTGTCAGTGTTGAATACTTTCCAGTAATGAATCTTACAGCTCTTTTTTGAATTTGTTCTAGTTTATCACTGTTTTCTTTGGTGAATGGGTCCCATACAGAAGATGCATATTCTAGTATAGGTCTCACCAAGTTAGCATTTTAGTTTATATCTTTATTACATTTGTTTAACTTAAAGTATCTTTTTATATAGCCGTAGGTTTTGTTTAAATTTTAAATAACTTTATTGACATTGGAATTTTATTATAGTTTCTCATTTATTGTGACTCCTTACTAACTACATCTTCAGTTTGGGTTAGTTATTTTCTATGAATGAAATATTTTGAATTTATTTGTTTATTTTTCTTTGTTACTCCAGTTATTTTCTATTTAATCAATTCATCTAAGTCCTTTTGTTAAAATTTTCTACCTTGTTATATAGATTATACAATCATCAGCGAATAGCCTAGCTTTTGTTCCAGCTGAGATATTGTTGGGTAAATCATTTATATTATAAAAATTAAAAATAGTAAGGGACCTAGGACAGTTCCTTGTGGAACTCCTGAGTTAACCTTTATTGGTGTAGATTTAGATCCATTAATTATTACAGTTTGCTCCCTACCTAAACGGAAGTCTTGGATCCAGTGATGTAAGTAAGGGTTCTGAGATTCCAAAGAAGTTAAGTCTTTTTAACTTTTTAGTAAACTTAGGTGGTGAACTTTGTAAATGGTTTTGAGAAGTCTAGAAATATTGTATCTGTGTGATCATTATAGTCTAAGCTTTTTGACAGATCATCTATTAAACCTATTGTATTTCACATGATCTGTTTTTTCTAAACCCGTTTTGATGTGGACATAGGACATTATATTTGTCTAGGTGGTTAATTATTCTACTATATGTGTTCTAGTAATTTACAGGTGATACTAGTTAGTGATACATGTCTGTAATTACCTGATTTATCACCTTTCTTAAAGAGGGGAGTTACGTTTGCTAATTTCCAAACCTGGGGTACTTTACCCTGGTTTAGAGAGGCGTGTAAAAAAACTACAAGGATTGGGGACAGTTAATTGCTTAGTATGGGATATATATTGAGATAACGATCAGTGTTGCGAACTCCTGGGAAATTTCCCAAATCGTGGGAATTTTTTTTAGCCAAATTTATAGAAATGGGAATGTGGGATATTTTGGGGATTTGGGAACATTTGAGTCCGACAAATATGTAACATTAAATACACACTTGAATGACAATAAAATAAAAATAATTTGAAACATGCTCATTTTCAAACAAGAAATGGGTTTTTTTAGAGTGGGGGTGGCTTTGTGACGTCATATTTGTTTATTTTTAGCGTGTCTAGGATTGTTTATTTCGGCTCTAGTTTTTTTTTTAAACGATTAACGTGTTGGTTAGGTTCTCCACGCTTTGACAACAGAATGTAAGGAATTTAATGCATGTGGGAATTTTTAGTCCAATTTGGTATTTTTTTGTTGTTCCTGCCTCTGAAATGTTGGCAACACTGATAACGATATTTTGAACTCTTAAACTTAAAAAAAAAAATTCAATTAAGATCCGCTACTGGTAATTTTGAATACGCTAATCTCAAAACTGACTTTTAAATTAAAAAAATCATGTGTTGTGGTACTTAAAATTACTACGCAATTTAAAAAAAGTAAACATAATATAGGACATTAAAATTATTCGCTAGTCACTTTCACTGTCACCCTGATGAGAGGTAAGAAAAGCACTAAATTCTAACAGATATGCATCTAAAATCTGAACGAAAAGTAGCTAAACTCAAGCTGGCATTAAGTATGTAGCGTGGTAAGGAGTCCATAAATGGCGCCACGCGATTTTGGCTATTTTGACCCCACCACCCGTCGTCACAAAAACTTAGACGCTCGCTCCAATATGACGTCACAAAGCTTCCCCTCTCCCCATAAAAGCCATATTTTCTACTTGAAAAAGAGCATGTTTCAAATCCCTTTTATCATTTAAGTGTGTTTATCGTAAGGTTGCATTCTAACATCGTAACACGCTTGAAGCCAAGTAAAACGTAATATTATAAATTATAATTAAGAAATAAAATATTTGAGTGGAACTTTTATTTAAAGTTGCGAGTTTTGATGTGACGTCATCCCCTTCCCCTCGTCACAAATGTGTGGACCTCACTTCCTCTATGTGCGTGACGTCATTTATGGACGACCCTTAAGAGTTAATTGTAACATTTAGATGAAGGTGTTCACAGACCTTTATAATAGAGAGTATGCATATATATTATGAAAACATTCTCTTCAAGTTATTCGGCAATTCACAGTCACTAGTATTTCAAAGAGCTGATATGTAAAGTCCATGAATTAAAGTAACTCGTGGCGACAGCAGATCATAAGTATAACGAGAGTCCAAATATTAAGTTGTTGGTTGGTTCCATTCCATGGTTTTGAAAACAACATTATTACCAACACGACTGTATATCCATAAATTTTACTGAAAACACAAACAATTATTAACATACAGCCTCCTGATGAGTAAATGTCTCGCAGCATAGTAGATACCAACATGAGCCTACTCCTAGCCGCCCGATGAAATCTACCCTTGAACCTTTCCACAGCTGTTGGCGAACTAAGATAGCTGTACCACTGTATGATATCTAGTCAGACTGTGCCTTGTCGGCAGCCCCGATAGTCGACCTTGGGATGTTTATGTGGTTGCCTTCAGTCCCACAATGTGGGTTATCTTACTTTACTTTAACCTGGTGGTTAGGGCATGTACACAGCGTTCTACGACGTTGTAAAGTTACTTTGACTGTGAGGAGACTATGGCTTATTTTAGGCAACACAGACCACAAAAATATAATTTAGTAGAGACAGTAATCAAGAAGAATGCCCATTTTTTAACTTCTCCTTATACTGTTAATTTCTGCCAACTATTCAGTGGAACCTCTTACTCGTTAAGCGAAACAATTTTACCTTGCTGAAAAAATATTCATTTTTCAAAAAAATAAATAAAAATAAAATGTAATGACATTTATTTAAATAAAATTACTTATGAATTGTTAAGGAGTGAAACAATCTGGAATACAATTTAGATTTAAAAAACAAAAAAGAATTTATGACAGATAATAAATCCTTTTTACCTAGAAAAGTAAAGACATATTTGTTTTTTTCCAAGCTTCAAAACTTTACGGAAGTATGACGTAAAAAACGTTTGGTCGACATTCTTGACAGTTCCTTTGAAGCATCCATCTCCTTATTTTTTTTCTCTTGAGAAAAGTACAGATTGTTGATGTTAACCGATTGTATGTGCGCCGTAGATTTACATGCTAAATTAGTCACGCTAACGCCTTGTTCTCGTTTTTCAATAATTTTACATTCGTTTCATTTCAAAAGTTATTTTTAAATCCTTTATATTAACTCGTGCTGTTTGGTTGAGCCCTTGATTGTTCGCTTGCCGAAAAAACTTTGAATCGATTTTTAAGCCACTTCCTCGTAAGCTAGTGAGATGAAATTTTGCAGGCAGACTCATGCCGATGATAAAAAGTATGTATCAAAATTTCAGATCGATCGAAGGCAATTTAATTAAATTATTGAATTTTTAGATTATTTTATTCATCTCTATGTATCATGTTAATTTTTTATTGTCGTGGTGCGTATTTTATTGAACAGCATTTCCTGTCGCACTATAACGTGCGTATTATATTGACATTACTTTTTAAAAATATATCCACGATAGGTGCACAATATATTAAACATGTTTTACGAGAAATGAGTAAAATTTTGTATTTCCGGATTGTCTTGCGCTGCGTATTATAATGAACATCCTTATAGTCATGTCTCGTATATAAAGGATTTATAGTCAAAAACTTGGTTTTTACGTTTTTTTTAAAAAAAAAAATTCTGTCTTCTTGTGTGTTTTTTTTTCGTAAGACATTTTAGCACTGATTATTACACTTTGCACATAAACAAATTACGAATAGATCTACTGTCTGGTTACAAAATTTGTAAAAACGCGTTATCACACACGAAAACAATACGCTAACAGACCGAGTGCTAAACACAAACTAATACATCGACGCGAAGTCCAGGCTCACAAATGAGTGTCGGGAAAAAGGGACTTCCCATGTCTGCGTAACTCGTTATGCGAAACTCTTTTTCTCGTTATGCGAATTGCTCCTATGAGAGGTGCTCGTTATTAGAGGCTCCACTGTATATTTAAAAAAAAAAGAAATGAGCGATAAATGCTGGTCTCCAATCAGCGCAAGTAACAGCTAAGCCTAATAATACAGTGTTATTGTTAGAACTATTTAATTGAGAGTGATTATTATATACAGTACAGTGGATGTGGATTTCATAGTGGATGCCTTTCAAAATAAGAATTTGGGGTTGTTTCCCTTTCCATCTAATCTTAGGGTGAAAAATTCACTGACGGTTTAGTCAGAACATTGACCTAAACTGATAACATTGAGTTGGGAATTTATAGTCTGATTTAACATGTGATAGCAGGAGCACAATTATACAGAGAACTTACAATTAAGAAAATAATATATCATACAAACATAGATTAAACTATTTTTCAATTTAAAAGTTGAAAAAGTACTCAAAAAATAGAAAAAGTCAAAGTATGTAACATCTTACTTTTCTAAATTAGGCCTACCTTTTTTATATTGATGTAGTCTTTAACCAGAGGCGTAGCTAGGATATTTTACTCCCGGGCACAAGCAATAAAATTTGCCCCCCCCCTCGGCTCACTCTTGTGCACTTATCACATACTATGACATTACAAACCTCTGTACCTTGGCGCCCTGCATCCCCTCAATATACCCATGTCTTTAACTAAACTTATTCAATCAAATAGACTGTTTGGAAAAATAATTTCAGCTGAACGAAATGCATTTACTAAACTATTAATATGCAAGAAAGATTATGGAACAATTACCAGTTCTTATTAAGAAAAAAAAATAATTAAAAGAATAATAATTTTTTAACTCCTCATATTTGATATAAATTTTAAAACCAGAATTAGTGCAAACCTATTTCATTTATAAAATTTATTATACCATCGCCCACTAACGGATCCCCTTTTATACCAGGCTTATTTTTTAAAATAACAAATTTTAGTTAAGACAGGTGAAGCAAATAGGCCATCGGACTACATTGTAATTTTATGTTTGCTTGACCTGTCGGGTCAGTCACCTTGTTCTGAGGTTGCGTCTCTCCCGATGCAAACCTCTCTTGTTGGCCACCTACATGTTCCTCTCGAAAAGTTCCTTAATGAAATCGGAGATATGTCCGTCCAAAAAGGTCTTGGACCTCATGCTAACTCCCCAGAGCATATACAATGGCCATGGCAACATGACAATGCTCTCGTTACATGGCATAACTTTCAAAGACGATTCTTGTTTGGAGCAGAGAAAATGCTTTTTGTCACTTTGCTAAACATCTGTAGACTATAAGATTATAAGACACTTTGTTCTGCTATCGTATTTGCAAAATACCACATACATCTTTAGTGGTACTAGTCAAAACTATAGAAAGGACGACCATGCTGCTCTTGCATATATGAGGTAACATGCCTTATACATGAACAAATAATTTAGTGTTGTTGGTGAGCTGGGTAGTCTACACTGAAAATCCTACATGTGGCAGAAAGTCAGCAGTCCCGAGCCTGCGCTCTTCATGGGGCTTCCGGGAAAACCACCTCAGCTCTCTGGCCCCCTAAGGGACGTAAAAACTGAGAACCCCCCCCCCCCGGAGCGGTCGCCTCTAGAAGCGGCCGCCTGTGCGTCCAGGACACTAGGTCCAAAACGCCTCCCACTAAAGTTGTGCTCCCGAGGGAGGGGTGAAATTTCCCTACTTTGACTCGCTATCACTTCGGCGCCACCACGGCAAAGCTTACGAGTATTATTAGTTAGGACCGCCGCATTGCGGGGATCATCACTTCCCAACCTAGGGTTTAACCCCCACTGGAAGGTTTCCTCAGAGCTGGCGTCCAAAACGTTTCCTAAAGGTACCTTTTGCTAATCCGTGCTGGCGCTTCTGGCCCTAAAACGGCACCGCTCAGTAGCGTTGCTAGTTAATTGAGGGGGACGAAACGGTCGCTTCGGAGTAACCCGACCCTCAACGGGTACTTTGGTTTTCATCATAGGCATTGTATCAAGATGCTCTGCCTAAGATCCGTACAGCGACTGTAATCATATATGACTAGCACCTAACGCCTAACGTCGAACTTCGGTTTTCCAAGCCAGGGGCTTGGAAAGTCTACACTCACTTGTTCTATTCAATTACATTTTCTGCTACTTTAGATACATAAGTGTTTGTTTATGGCCTTGTCATTTAGAGTGAGTTACATATATTGGACCAAAGGTTATATTGCTATCAACTTCTCACAGGTATGGCAATAATAGTTAAGATGACAAACCAAAGGCCTACATATAGCCTCATAGTTTGGGTAACGTTACCACATTGTCCACATGGAGCTTGTAAAAGTACAAGACTGTCCATGCCACATTGTTTAATAGAATTTTCTCATGACACAACGACAGTCTATGTAAAAATAACAATTACTAAAATACATGTTTAATTAACTACATTTTTTTAATACTAAAATACTTGTTTAATTAAACTAAAAAATTAACTTATGACTTTTATTTTTCAAATTCGTAAAACGTTTAAATTAAAGGACAAAAAAAACTGAGCGTGATTTTTAAGTATTTTAATTTTATTAACAAAATTAAAATAAAGGGTTAGACTGTTAGACTATCTGATAGTTATTAAAGACTATTTTAACGAAAAATAATTAACAAGTAATTTTGAAAACATATAATTATTTATATTCCTTTCTTATACTTGTATACTTTATTAATTATATATTCAATTTCCTGATGCAATAAATGATTCGTGAGAATAAGGCTCAAACTCAAGGGTGAGTGCAGGCCAGTCATGTCCACTGGCCCTGACCTCAGACTACAAGAATCATGAATGAGTATAAATATTATGATAAGATAACAATTCTGAAGTCTAGTTTATTATTACATTATTGTCATTATCTTTGTCTTAAACTTACTTAGCTTTCGTGACTACACTCACTCTCACACACCGATTCTGATTAATTATGACATGAGGCTATTATACTATGGCTGGACAATGGACCATTGACCATGGCCATGGCCATGGCCATGGCATGTATGATGATAGTGATTTTTTTAGATATAAAGTTATTATTCTTTATGAATGGGTCCGAACAAGAAAACTATATATTAATTATAAATAAAACAAGATGAATTTCATGAAATTCTTTACTTTACCTACTTTATGTATGGGCATACCGCCCCAAAGCGATATTTATAAACTTAGGTAATAAATGCGACAGCTGATTTCATTTCTGTAACTAGGTCACAGCATTATGCAGCAACAAAATACAAAGTTACAAAGTAAGCTGCAAGTCATATAAATGATCATCAAGTAAAAACAAATTATTTATAAGGTTTTTAAAATTTTGATACAAGACATTTATGAAATGTATAAATGAATCAGTTTTTCAGATTAATTTAGGAGCCCCATGCGTCCGAATAATGACTATTTGACCGAGTTTTTACCTCTTTATTCTTTATAATGGAATGGCCTATACTATGCCTATGCACAAGACTACATTGCCACTTTTTTTTTAAAAAAGCACTTACCAGACAAGTGAACGGCTGTTTCCAACATTATGAAATAACATGCACAAGATTTCAAAGTTTAAAGATGCAACTTATTTTAACACATTTTATTATAATTATAACTTTGCATACGTTTGATCTTTAATATCAGATTTGTTATGATCTAATTGCAGTTATATCAATATAAAAAAACTAAACCGATTGAAAGCTACACGAGTCAAACGATGTTACAAGCAGAAATGACCCGAATCCCTCAAGGTCGACCGACATGCGCACTTGCTGGCAAATCTGTCGTTCCCTCCCCCCTTCCCTCTACAGTGCCTAACTAGGTTAAAGTTAAAGCTTGATCCTATGGCAGCAACTTAGTCTTTTAAATCGGGCTAACACAACTGGGGGAGGGGATATGAAGCAATCACGTGAAATTTGGGGGCAGTATTTGCCCCCAATTGTCACAGTTTCCCCTATATTCAAAATCAATTATTTGATATTTTGTTTTGGACACCACAGTTTACGGCATCTTAATACATGTGATCCACAGCTCTTCAGTTGCTGACCCCACTGGATGCTTCGAGTTTTAATCTTAGATATACAGACGCTCCTTCTATGCAGAAGATAATTGCGTCCACAGACCATGAGAGATGATCTGTTGGCAAGTGATGCAGCGGTCACAGGCCACGGCTATAGGGGTTCCACGCATTACCCCAGCCGCCTAACTATTGTCTAGTTAGGTACCCATTCAGAGCTGGGTGACTCGGGGACTCCTCAGGCCCCGGGAACAAATCCTCGCCTTCGCGTGGATTCGAACTCGTGACCATCGGTATGACAGTCGAGCGCGCTACCTCTCGACCACCACGTCCCAATGGATGCTAGAAGTCGGCCTACTGCGAAATCTTTTATATTATATGCATCGCATCATTAATTTTAACTTTTATTTTAGTGTCAAATTATATCGACAAAGCATCCTGATAAGATTGTGCATTCATGTTTTCCCCCATGATGTGTTTGAAAAACAAATAAAATAAAAATAATAATCTCCAAATAATTCTCACAACTGATCATCCACTGCAATACAAGACTACATTAGCTAATCACTTGCATCATTAAAAAAAAAACTATGACATATCGATATAAAATAATTTCACTATATTATATTGAGTCTATTGAAAGTTTTGTGCTTAGCAGATGAGACAGAGTACAAGTTACAAAAAACACGGATGGGGCCTCGACCTTGTAAGATATGACAGAGAGCGTATGCAGGATCAAGTTAGACAAGGAAAAAACTCTGATTATAATTTGATTTTAAAAAAAAAACTCTATATTATTTTTTTTCCTTTCTTCAAAATGATATTAATTTTTATCCTGTTTAAAATGGCTATCAAGGGAGAGAAAAAATGCATAACGATGAACAGAACGCGCACTAAAAAATATAAAACTAATAATAATAAGAAACGATATTCAAATACGGTTATTCTGTGGATAAAAGCAACTCTCTCCCTACCAGTAGTTATCAAGCTTTATATCTATAGCTCATATCAATTCAGTGGCGTTGCTAGAACTTTTGCCACCCGGGGCGGTGTCTAATTTGGCGCTTTTTAGGGGTCATCCATAAATGGAGTCACGCACGGGGTAAGGGGGGGGGGCGGTAACGAGGCGGTTGTTTAAGAAATGTGACGTCACTTCAAAACACGCAACTAAAATAACAATTAAAGAAACTTTATTTAATGACGTTTTACGTGGCTTCATGCGTGTTACGATATTATAGTGCAGCCTTGCACTCAAATCATATTTAAATGAAAAAAAAATAGATTTGAAACATGGTCATTTTCAAATAGAAAATACAGCTTTTTGGTGGGGGGATTAAAGCTTTTTGACTTCGTATTGAAGAAGGGGTCTAAGTTTGTGTGACGAGGAGGAGGGGGTGAAAAATCAGCCAAAATCGAGTGAAGTCATTTATAGACGGCCACATAGTGGATTATATGATGGTCTTTATAAATAATAGAAATTAATACATAATTTTAATTGAAACAAAGTAAAGGTAGTGAACATGCTAACTATTGCATGCCATATTTATGTAAGCTGTAATAAAAGAGGCCGCATAAGATGATATACCTATTAACACATTTATAAAAATGCACGATACTTTTTTTTAAAGGCAACAAGAAAGTTACTGAGGTTGAAGCTTCATCCCCCCCCCCCCGAACTCCATGGGAGAAAACTTTATTTCAAAGTTAAACCCAGATAACATTACCAATTACCGTTCTTTTATATTTTATTTTTAAATAAATGATTTTTTCACAAATAAAGAATTTTGTAAATTACATTATAGTCTTTTCCTAACTTTCATAATAGAAAAATCGTGTATCATGCTATCACAATTTAAATTATTTGAAATATCTTGTTCTATGGACAATATTGAAAGATTTTGTAGTCACAAATCACTCATTGTTGAATGAAGATTATTTTTTATTTATCAACTTCAGTTTTGAGAAGCTCCTTTCACAACTAACGACACTGATAGCAATTGTTGAAAACATTTATAGCAAAATGATGATGTTGGGTACATAATTTTCCAATCTCTACTGTTTCTCCAGTAGTCCTAACATAATGCCTCTTATTGTAGTTTAGGTGGAGCCCTTTTCTTTCAATATTGGACTGTTCTTAATCAATTTCAATAAAGTAATTTATTGATGTTCAAATGCTTCATTTAGTAGTTTACTATTCCGATTAATTTTCCAAACAAATCAATATATTTTTTTTAGCTGTTTTAAATTTTTTAAAGGTTTTGTGTTAGTTACAACATTTCCTATGTAATCAAACAAACGATGTGCGAATCCGTTAACTAAGACTCGAAATTAAGAGTATTTTCGTTTCACCTTGGTTTTCCCCCATTCAAAAGAAAATAGTGTGGTTGTCGGAAATTTCTTTACTTTTCAAATGTCCACAAATGCCATTCTCGTAATGTGTGCCGCCCGGGGCGGACCAAAGCAACCACCTCCCTCTAGCTACGCCACTCTATCAATTATTCGCTTTCTTAATAATACGTAATATTGTTAAATAACCATTAAAATTACGTGAGTATAGCGAATTATTCGGATGAGTTTGTCACAAGCGTCCCTAAAACTTATATTTTGCACTGCTTGCTCCTAGATTCATACACATTATCGTTACACAGAAATAAAGGCCACTGCTAGAAATACAACAAACTTTAATGGAGTTTCCTACTTGCAACCACAACGAACACACCAAAACTCTCTTTCTTCCTACACATATGACATATGCCCCTGACGTCAACAACACAATCACTTTTCACGCGTTCGCCCCACTAACTTTAAATACCACAACAGCAAACATCAAACATACCACCGTGCGCAACTCACAACAACAAGTTACAAGGGCAAAATTGGTCATCTGTGACAGAGTTCAATGAAACACTCCAGACTTGGTCGAGACAGTCAAATGATGCCATAGAGTGCTCTATTCAATAAGATATTGAAGATTTTGAACCTTCTAAAGATGGCGCTCCAATTAACATGTTCTCGAGCCTTCAAAATACAGGATTAATGTCATCCTTTCTATGGAACTACTCACTTTGACAAAGGGGGATAACATACAAATTTGAAAGTGATTTAGGTATGTGCCTTCCTGATTAAAATAAATTTCTCCTAAGTGTAAACTTGCTTCACACAAGTCACACCAAGCAAACCATTTTTAGTTTGCCTGGCTACATCTCATAAAGCGTAGATTCTACAGCCAAGAGAATCTGAATCAAACTGTTGCCAATTTGAGACCCTTATCTTATCTTATCTTATCTTATCTTACAGACGCTTTTTCTATACAGAAGATTATTACGTCCTACGGTTATCTATGGTTTGTGACTAGTACTGCATTCTTGTTAGAGTTTTAAATATTGATAAAATGTTGGTTTTCCTGGTTTCTTCAGGCAACCCATTTCACGCCCGATTTCGGACGGGAAGAAATAAAAACTTGTATGCGTTTGTTCTTGCATATGGAATAAGAAAGGTGCTTTTATCCTTATGTCTACGCTATCTGAGGGTTTTATTAAGTTATCTTTGTGTTGTATTTCTAAATTAGAATTAATTGCTTGATACATAATTATTACTTTGCTCTTCAGGCATATTTACTATAAACAGAAGGATCGGCTTTAAAAGATTCGGAAACCTCTATTACCCCTGGCGTTCATGAATACACAGCCACATGTCGTTAGAACCAGGAGAGTCAGGTTTGAACCATACGTCCTCACGTTGATTAGCTTGGTACAAGTAGCCAAGGGGTGATTTGGATTGTTGATGGAAAACAGATCTTGGCGACTACATTTTATTGCCTGTGCTCCGCAAGTGAACTGCGCGCAAAAATGAAAGCACAAAGAAGGACTATCTGTAATATATTTCCAGGCGGACTATAAAAACATATTATGGTGCTACAGCCAGAATGAACGACCCTAGGTAGCATGCATACCAACATTAAATAGGCCAGCGCGAAAGTAATGGAAAGTGAAGATGTCATTCATTGTATAATACCCCTGTATCTCTGAATGAATCTGATACTATTCATCATCGAGTGGAACCCCAAATGAGTAAACTTAAAATCCTTTAAAACAAAACCTGAAAATGTATATGATACTTACAGCAGGTTGAGTTATACCTTTGTACATTTATATTAGTTTGATAAGCTCTGTAAAGAGATTAAAGAAGTCGTGGGGTCTATAAATAAATTTAAGACACAAACAAACAAACAAATTATTAACATATCTACCTTTAGATGTAAACTTACAAACACAGTAATATTGAGAGAGATTTTTTCAATCCTTCCTGACAATTTATAAAGGTATTTTAGTTATCAAGTATTTGCCAGAACTAAATTAACCTCAGCCCTCAGACAAACAGCAGAAAATAGCGTTGAGGGCATAGAGAGAAACATCTCAGTTCCATGTTGCGATGTGGGGAGACAAGGGAGTAGACAAGGGAGACGAACGCCTGTGCGTGGTTTGCTCTAAGTTTTAGCGATATCAAGTTGTGGCACTTTGTCACGTACACACCAAAATTTCCTTGCTCACAAATGAGATTTGATGTTTGTTGTTTAATCAGTCCATTAATGCCATATAAATAAATAGATCGAAACCGTTGTCAGATTATTCGATCACTCGGACCTGCTCTTGAAATTGTGGTCGTAATCCGATAAACCCAAAGATTTATCTTAAAATTCATAACAATAGCAATAGTAAAGTTTAATTGAACTAATTGATTTTCAGAGTAAGAAAATAATATTTTTGTTTATTGAACGCCTTTGATGGGCAGTTATTTTATTTTTATTATTTTTTTTCTAAATTTAAGTTGCACCGTCCGTCCTTCGGACTATATTATCATTAAGTAATCAATATTTCACCAACTTCACACACGCGCACACACAAACACACACAAGCGATTTCTGATGACAATGCATTAAACAATCATAATCAATTCATGGGTTTATATTAGTTTACTTTAAACGGAAATATACTTTAATACTTTTGATGCCATTTTAACATCTACCTTACTAAAGCTAAATGTAACTTAAATATTTATAATCAACATTTTATTGTCCATGCATTAAAATTTAAGTGTAGGAGTTCGTGAAGGTGTATCAAGCAAGTTGCTAACGTTTTATTCAGCTGGGCCAATACATGTGTCTCTGTTGTCATGAGAAAAAAAAACAACGTTGAAATTAGTAGCTTTACAGAAGGGTCGGGCAAATTTGGACATGCGCCAAGCGCCGCCACACCTTTGGTTTCGACATATACTGTTCGGAGTCATAAAACTATTGGAATAAAATCAATTCCACGCATTTTTTTCATTAATTTTTTTTTTTTTAAATTAAACAAAAACAAAAACAGCCATAATGACAGACGGGACATTTCTATTTGTCTTAACTCTAACTATTGGCATGCCCTTTGAATGTTTCCGGTGACAGAAGCCAGACCGGTAATACAGCCGCCAACGGTAATTTCATTGATAATTCCATTGGGGTCAGGCTTTTTATGTCACAGGCTCGCGGCCAGCGACGTCTCAAAGTGCGGCCATGTATGGATTTAAAACACTGACCCCTAAACCAGTTTCTAGAGAATTTTCGGGATTTAAACAAAAAAAATGAACATGGGGAAAGTAAGAAGTAGGGCCCTGATCACGTGTTCTCGAAGTGGTTAAGACAGAATTGGGCCTGGATCTTGTGGCTAAATTTTACCAGACGTTTTTTTTTATCTTTTTGATTCCGAAAAGTCCTGAATCTTTAGCATCAAAGACCCCGTATCAATTCTTGGCAAAAATAAATCTTAGGTAATCTTTTAAAAAATATTTTTTTAAAAATACAATCTCCGCAAACATAAGATCGAATTAACAAATTTGAATGATTTTGGCTACTTAATCAACTTTACTTGCCGGCAGAATTTTAAAGGTTTCACGGGGAGCAATGAGGCCATGGTCTAAGGCACTACTGTCAGGTGCATGGTGTAAATATATAGAAAAGAATAACCATATGTTTAAAAATGTTTAAGTGTTATAAAATGATTTTTAGGCGTAATTTAGAATACAAACTAAAATGTGGTTAAAATAACATAACATTACATTAAATGATGATAAGTGTTTTTTTTTAATATTTTAAATTACTGATTAACAGCTAGTTGTAAATAAACGTTCTTAAGGAAAGAGACATAAAATTAAGTTGTCAATGCCGAGGTCAATGTGCTGCACATATATCTGACTTATGGTGCGCAGCAGTTTAGAATTACCGCGCAGCGAATTTAGTAAACTATTGCACAAAAGTGGATGCACACGACTTTTTTTCACCTTGCACACGGGTCATCGAACCTTAGAGAGAACATTGGCCGAGATGTGCGGTATCCTAACATATTTGTAGAGCAGAAGAAATAAATTAGTTCTAGTTATCATATTTTATGGTGCCACGTCTCTGTCAGCTAAATTCCTTGTTATTATGTCCTCTAATTTTACTAATGTATTATTCGCAATATTTGTTCTCTTTTATAGAAGCATTGGGCAATTAGGAAAAAAGTGTTTATTATACCTGATTAATTCTTTTAAATGTCCCCCTCTCTCTCCCTTGCCCCCCCCTCTCTCTCTTTCTCTCTGGTTAATAAACATCTCATATCTATAAAAATAAAATTGTGTTTTTGTAGCAAATCCCCGAAAAACCTATATATTTAACTTGTCCTTGAACTTGGTAATACAATCTCTGAGTTGTCAGCCATGGGACAGAAATATTCTGTCAAATTAATTCCACGATCTTTATTTGTCTGACCGTCTTGTCAGAAAACGGAGGATTTCTTAGGAAATGGAAGCAATGAAGATGTCCGGACTAATCAGAGTCGGATCGATGTGACCACTGATGCCCCCCCACCTCCAAACGCTATCAGTGGCCGTGACGTTGCCATGAGTTTGATGCGTTTAGTATCTTCGACGATAATCAAATATTTAGACGGCAATAAAAAAAACATGACGCACGGGTAGGTGGGAGCGTGGGGGTGGGAGTCAGATATGGATCCAGGAATATCAGAACATCAAGATAAGTTAATCTATGTACATCATTTTAACACTTTTTAAAAATAGAAATCTAAATCAGTCTTATTGGTTTTTTTTAGTGGATATGTTATACTTATTCGTCATAGTGAGAGGGGTGTGTGGAAAGAGAGGATTGAGAAGCCAACTGAAAAGATGGCGGTGATCGATGCAGGAAATAAGAATTTAAAGATTATAATTTAAAAACCTATAAATGATAAAATTGAAAATTTGAGAAGTACTGTCCATCAAGGACAGGGCTGGCCTTAGGGCAAGGTCAGGTCAACGAAGCAACCGCCTTGGGTCCCGCGCTTTTCAGGGCCCCGCGCTTTCACTAAACATTTTTACATCTTTTTACAATAATAAAACTATTACGTAAAACTTGCGTTTTATAACAACAGTGTCGAGAAAAACTTTATTTTTGTTTAGGATAATTTTATAATACCGTACTAATATAATAAAATATAATATTATAATAATCTTAAATACTAATTTACTAATACAAAAGTATTTTCCTAGAGCATTTCAATAAGCATTTATGGATTCAGGAGAACATTTTTTTTTGGTTTTTAACTTGCTATGATAAGTGAAACAAAATGCCAATGTGAGACTGTTTGATCATGGGAAATCAAATGGACAGATGAAATCTACTTTAAAATGGTTTGAGCTGGAAAACAGGCTAACAGAACAAAGTACAATTAATAAGCCAAACCAAAAAATAAAATAATAAATAAATAAACAGTGAAAATGCTCGTTGACACGTCATAGTATATTTCAACGTCTCGTGGTCATTGTCCAATTTCTCGATTAGCAATTTCGTAGCTCAGTCAATAAACTACATACATCAGGCACACAAAAACTTTTTGAGTCTCGCTGAATTGCTGGCGAAATTTGATTCGGTTCTGCAGGAAAATATATGAAGAATAAAAACTGATGAAATTCATTATCACTATTTTGAGAAAGCGTATTCAAAACAAACTCATTTCGTTGATGGGTAAAGAAAATTATTGTAGGAAGAGTAAAATCAGCTAAATACTTTCATAGTCACCAAAGTCACAAAGAACAGACGTCGCTGATAATCCACTATGTAAGCCCAGGATGTGGATATTCTGAAGTAACTCATGAGCACTTTTTACGATTTTTAGAAGTAGAATAAAAGTACCAGGCAACAACTGCACATGGTTGATGTCTTACTATTGTCTCTGATATCCGCGGTAAAAGATACAACAGTGCGAGCATGAAGGGGCACAAGTCAGGCGTACTTGCTCGTCTTTACAATTAAATCTTAAGGCATTTTTTACCCCTTATACCTATTACAGTTAAAACTTGGTGCTATGTAAAATGGCAAAATCTTGTTCTGATGCAATGACGTTTTTGGGGTATAATTCATCAAATCTATGTTTTATTTTCTTCTTCAAAAAAGCTATGGGCTTTATTTTCAAAGCATGTTCGAAATATTCCCGTGAAACCACTTTGTGAAACAAGATGGGGAAGCAATGTGGAAAGTGGAAAGATAGTGACATATCAAGTAGGCGAAATCCATGACGCACTTTCGAAATTTCAGAGCAATGTAGTGATCTAAAATCTCGAAGTGAAGCAGAGTCATTGTGAAAACAACTTAAGAACTTCAATTTCAATGTTACAAATGCTTTTTTGGTACGAAATATTGTTCAAATTTAATTACATATTAAAGAAATGCAAAATATTTTTGGCGGTTTGGCAACTGCAGTTGGCAGCATGGAACATTCTTGCAAATGGTTGAAATCTTAAAGAAATGGTGATTTTGAAACAGGAATAGCATTTGCAAAAGAAATTGTCACAGACATAGAAGTTGAACTCATTGGTCCCAGTTTTAAAAAAACCAAAAGAATTTACACATGAAAGAGACGATGAAGGATTTATTGTATAGATGTTCAAGAAAAATTAGCACGGATTTTTAGCCAGATTGTTGATATGCAATCAGGTCGATGTACAGTCGCTCTGAACAGATACTACACATCATGTAAGGCTCGTTTTGGATTTCTTTTATAAATTTCTTCCATTAAAAAAATAAAAAATATTTTTTAAAAAAAGATCTGCCGAATAGTTGTATGAATCTCGAGAAAAGCTCACAGCCTGCGAAAGTAAGGATAATTGGTTTCTATAATTCTTGCACTCACCTAAAAAAATATCCTGTAAATATATTTTGCAGTTCCTTTCATTAAAAAAAAAAAGCGTTATATTGACTTTCCTAACAAACACATTGGACTTCGAATAATTTTAACTATTCTTGCCACTTTGGCTTCTGAAGAAAGAAGCTTTTCGAAATTAAAACTTATTAAAAACCTATATGAGATAAGTTATTTATTATTGGCAAATTTGTAAATTTAGAATGATATAGTCAATATTGAAATTACCGGAAAGGTTTTTCAATATAATCCGCACCACGACATTCTGGCAGAATTTCAGCTCGCTAACATACGAGGACGTGGGTTAAAAATCGATCCAAGTTTTTTTTTCGGCAAGCAATAAAGGGCTCAAGCAGACACCACGAGTTAATATAAAGGATTTAAAAAGAGCTATAGTTGTCATATTTTATGATCTAAACTATGGAATAACTGAATAGATATTTTGTTACTGTCAACCCCATACAAACTGCTTTCTTAGAAAACCATTTTTGGGAAACTGCTGGTTTTCTTCCATAGCACTACATGATTGATTATGTCGCATGCTATTTTGAAACCATCTAAAGTTTCAGTGACAAGGGCTTGTGGGATCGATATTGGAAAAATAACAGTGCTGACATTTCTCAATGGTTGCGTGCTATCTGATGGGATATCAGTAATATCACATGTGATTAGAAAACATGGCAATCAAAAATAATATCTCTCCTATAAAATCTTGATTCGCGTTTCTAACTTAGTTCATCAATCATATAGTACAAGAAAAAATATGGACCCCATAATAAACTTATCCGGCTTATACAGAAAACAAAAGATAGTCCCAAATATAAATTCAGAGCTCAGTTACAATTGAATTTGTTTAATAGGGAAAACGCAAATGAAAAAGACTAGGGCTGCGGAAATTAAATTTTTATAAATTAAATATTGATTAAAATAATTTTAATAGATAAAAATTTGATTAAAATATAAGAAAATATTGACGATATTTTTTTTCCAATCTAATAAGAAATGATTAATGTATAATACAATAGCCCAGATCACAGGATCTGTATTGCTGAGGAGCATAGCAGTTAAAAAAGTCCAAAATATTATCTTTCAAGGTTTATGAGCCAGGGGAAATAACTTCCTTGAAATTTTTAGCTTTAATCAAAATTGATTATTTATTCATGAAATTAATCAGTAATTTTTCAAAAGTTAACGATAGAATTTTAATTAATCGTTACCTTACCAGCCCTAAAAGAAAGACCCAATTACTTTTTTTAAAAATGAAATGAGTGAAAAAGAAGAGGGAGCAGATATAAAATTATTAGGCACACTTTAAGACAATGAAATGGAAAAGACAAAACTTGGTTTTAATTAGACAATTTTAGTAATCATCTCTCGTCTGAAATTGCAATTAAAATGAGAAATTAAGCCAAGTAATATCAAATGTATGATATATTTTTTTATAGTTTAAAAAATATACGTTGAACATTCTAATAAGTTGAAATTTTCATGGTTATTATATTATTATTGTAACAGAGAAATAGTTAAATTCACGATTCATGGACTTTTATGATAGTGAAAGAAACTGCACAGAAATAAAATAATACAAAAGGAAATTAAAAATGTTACAATGTTTATTTCATTTAGACCTCCAGACAAATAATTTGTGTTAAAAAATTATTTACCATGGCAAGTATGTTTAATTTTGCCATTGCCGTTCTCAGAGAATTAAAAAATCAATGAAGAGTACATTTATAGCCACAACACAATCCAAAAATTCCATCTTTTAAACTTCAAACCCTCTTCATTTTTTTTTTTCATTTAAAAATAAACAACAAAATGAGCAAGGATTAAAATGATATATTTATTTTAAAAATGTAATAAAAATATGTATAAGATGTCCATGGGTGTGTTGTTGATTTAGAAGCTTTTGCATTTTGTGAGGGTTTGTGTGGGGAAAGAAATATTGAATTTGCAAATGGATACAAGTTGTTTGACTTTTGGAGAATGTTTTTAACTCTTTTTCTCCGGAATTATTTTCCTCATTCTGACGGAATTAACTATTCTGGAAATTTGTCGCAGGCAACCATGCTATCTTGAAATGTTAATAACTTTTTTATTATTTGACAGATAATGATATATTTGATATTGAATTAAAGGGAGAAGGTGGTCGAGTGGCAAGCGTGCTAGACTGGGGCTCCGATGGTCACGGGTTCGAATCCATGGGAAGCCAGGGACTTGTTCCCGGGGCCTAGGGCGTCCCCGAGTCCCACCCAGCTCCAAATGGGTGAAAAGCGGCAGGGTAATGCGTGGAACCCTCAGCCGTGGCATGTGAACGCTGCATCACTTGCCAAAAAAACTGCTGTCTTGCAGATGGTCTTGGCTGACCAAAGGCTATGGAAGCAAATCCAGAATATACAGCAGGCTGAAGTCGGAGACCACGGGCCCATTGGCGCAAAACTCGTGGCACGCAAAACTCAATGTTCAATATTAAGAACGAAGAAGAAGAAAAAGGGAGAAGAATGATGTTTTCAGGCAACACAGACTCATGACTTTATTTTCATAAAATTAATATGATTTTGTTTGAGTGATAACACAAAATTATAAAAAACACTACATTATTCTTTTACTGAACCTCCTTCAGAGTCACAAAAATTTAGATTTTTATCCAAATTGTAATAAGAGGGTGTTTTATCTGAACTATATTCATATTTACAGCAAACAGAAATAATTTCACATTAAAAAAAACAAACAGAAAAAAGTTAGATCTCATTATCCATTGTCACCCATAAAAGAAAATGATACACAAATTGAACTGTTTACAATGGAACTGGGAGCTATACAATGTATTGCAACTAGAAATTATTTTAACTTCTATCTAAAATAGCACTTAGTTTTAGTGAAAAAATTTAGCAGCTTTCAAATAAGACTCTATTATTATTTGTACTAGAAATATTATCAGTTCATCAACGCATTTGAAACAGGGCGGGGATGGTTGTTTATCAACAGATGAATTGTCAACTTCATTGTTAATTTTACTACAACTACTAGTACTAGGCGTATGATTCATCGTCAATTTAAAATTACTATCCAAATCATCATTAAAAACAATACCTTTTTCTTGTTCATTATCTTAGTATTTAAAATGATATTAGATCAATAACCAGATGCGCTGGTTGAATATACATGTTTGTAAAAAAAATATAAACAAAACTGAAAACAAGCATTTCAAACGCTTCTTTTGCTGTGAAAACCAAAATTCAAACAAAGAATTTCAGACTTTTTATTCAAGAGAAATCATTCTAGATTACTTTAAACTAATTTTAAACCAATAGCTAAGAAAAGAAACCACAAAAAAAAAAGTTTTTATAATTCAACGCTCCCATTGTCGATACGTCAAAAACGTCTTTTTAAAATTCAACAATGATCCAGAGAAACTATTTTATCCATGAAATGAAATCTCAAGTTAAGAACTTGAAAGGAAAATTGTGCTACACTTTTACTAAATATTAACAAACTTGTTATTTCAATACACATTCATCCAATCATACATAAACACACCTCAATTTTATGTTAAAAGTGATCAACTTAAGTATTAACCTGTCTTTGCATTTCGTTCATCATTTCTATCACACTGCATACTAAAATGTATATATTTATCTGGAACATCACTCTAAAGTTTGAATTAGATCTTGAAGCTTCTGTCTTGCTAACTGCACTCGCTGCTCTTGTCTGTGAATATCATCAGATGAGACAAGAATCTAGGGATAAAAGAAATTAATAATAAAGGTTTATAACAGATATTCCTTGAACAAATTAGTGGTGTACTCTGGGGAACAAAATGGATGTAGCTACTGCTACAGATGTTCATGGGAAATTTTGAGCACATGTTACAATAATGACATATTTAGGTCACCACTAAGGAGATGAGTAAAACTGACTTATTCATTAATTTGTAGACATCTTTCTAGTGTGATAATTATTATTGACCAACCAATGATCGCTCTAAGGTTTGTTGATCTTTGTGCCAAATGTAAAGAAAAATTTGTGTGCAAAGTTTCATAGCATCCATTTTTGTGCTATAATTTACTAAGTTTGCTGCACGATAACTGTGACTTTCTCCTTGTTGACCCAAACAGCAACAACATTTTCTCATCCTACATCTCATTGCATTCAGAACAGATATGACTAAATGAGATTTTCTTGTTCCTTTTATATACAGCCTGATATGGCACTAACTTGCTATTTTATCAGTTATTTTTAATATACCATCTTCAATTAAATTTTTGGATTTAATTTATTATAGTTTGCTCAATGAAAAAAACTATATTTACTGTTGAAATAATTAAATGCTTCGTTATATTATATATATATATACTGTATATGTTTATATATATAAAGTTCCATTAAGGTAACTTTTTAAAACTTATTTCCTTCCACCTTACCTGATTGCAATCTCTCATCCCCTTATTATCATGCATTAATTGGTTTAGATACAATAATGGATATTTTGTTTTAAAATTAAAAATTATAACATTCATTTGGTCTCCCCTAGTTCTTAAAGTGGGCAGCAATTGTTAATAAGAATATTTTAAACAAGAGAATTTTTAATTTGCTACCATTTAGATATAATTTTTAATATAGAAATGCCAAATAGTTTATAAATTTATTTTAAGATAACAAGGTTGTTAACATAGTTAAGTTAACTCAGCAAAATAGTTGCTTAGAGCTTTTTTTAAAAATAGGGTTAAGAACTCAAAGTGAAGTTGCACCATGATGCTTTTCAAACATTACTCCAATGTAATTCAACTTTAAAATCTAGTTCAATCATAGACTCCATAATAGTCCATTTAAAGAAATAAAATATTTTTTTAAAAAATATCAACATATCCCCAGCTTCTAAAACAGCTGCTAAATCATTTTTCCTTACTTAAAGTTTTTAAAAAGATACATCACCATCAATGTTTCCTTTAGGCAGCGCACCTGATGCTGGTTAGTAGTTTAGAATTACCGCGCAGCAAATTTTGCAAAATATTGTCCCAAAAAATGGAAGCTGTTCAACTTTGCACTCGCATATTTTATTTTGCACACAAGCCAACAAACCATAGAAGGAACATTGATCAGCATATTATTAAATATAACGAGAGATGACAATCAAGATTTAAAAAAAACAATATGGCAGAAATATTTTAACTTTTGCTTGAAATTTATTTATGTACATGATGTGCACTCACAGATTAGAATGTGCACTCACAGATGAGAATGTGCACCCACAGATGAGAATGTGCACTCACAGATGAGAATGTGCACTCACAGATGAGAATGTACATGCATGTGCTTTTGGAGTTGTTTTTTTTAATGTATTTTTTTTAACACAACAGCGTTGCCATGAGTTTGTTGAAGTACAATATTTTTTTCACACTACCATCTTTTAGGAATGAAAATTAAACTTAAAATTTACTATTAGCAGAGTCATAATGAGATTGCATGAACGGTTGTAAAATACAGATGTACATTGTAGTATTTTATGGTCTAGAATTGAATTCATTCAGAGTTTGTTTTTTGGTGTGTTCAAGTTAAACCAGTCAAATCTTTAAACAAATATCAAGTTTTAACTTTAATATTATTCCAGTGAGTTAGGAGTGAAAAATAATGGAATATCTTTTTTTTAAAAATCCCTTATCATCACTTTTTCCTCTTTAGTTAGCCTTACAATTTTTATTATTATTATATTTTTTGTGTGAATTCATAGAGAGAATATCATTGTACAAGAGAGGTAAACATGATGTCCCAAATGGAAGACGAGTATTGCTTTCATGTCACCACTGCAGAGATGATAGCTTCAGCAAGATAACCGGTGTTAAGTGAAATTTTGTTCTCCTTATTTTGCTCTCAGAATATAAGAGTTAGAAAAAATAAAAGAATGTACATGACCAATAAGAAAATGTTAAGAAGAAAGACAATTAGACAACTTCACTTAAAAACATAGTCTTTACAGGGTTTGCAAGTTGACTGAGTTCCACTTAAATGCATTGTTATTTTCATAAAAAATATAATTATATCATTAATTCATAAATTCTAGGACAAAATATGCTTTAAAATAGGATGAATTTATGCAACCAAAATGTTTGATAAACACTGCTATAATATGGCCAAAAGAACAAAATACTGCAAATAAATGTTTAAGCTTAACTAAGGATAATATAATAATTTTTAACAATTGCTATCTGCACAAACCTGTTGAATGTGTGGTTGTTGAGTGTCCATATTAATACTTGGATTCTTCAAAATGATTTGTTTGCTTGCTCCTTGTCCCACCACAGGTCCTGTATTTATGTGTAATGCTGCTGATATGCTCTGTAATACATTCTCTGTAGTCAGCTCTGGACCAATACCTTAAAAATATTATGAAGAAAAAAAAGTCAATCTCAGGTAAGGTGAATTGCATTCATTCTGAGTGCTGGCATCACAAAACAATTAAAAGACAAGCTACCTAGAAATTATTTTAAAAATTTTTTTAGTGTCAATACTGTTTTTGTGTACTGGATAAACACTTCAGAGCATATTTGGCCTAAACTCACTTTGAACTTGTTTTGGTAACTCCATAGAAGGAATGACTTCCTCATTACTGTCACAAGCACGTAAACCTTGGAGACGTTTTTCCCAGAATATCTGTATATCATATATTTTTAAAAACATATTTTAATTTTTAGTATGAAGAATGAAAATTCATGACCGAATATGAACAGTTATCATGGCATTAACAATAAGTAGTAACTGCTAATTTCTACCCACTATAACAAAATTTCACAATGTATCCTCAGCCCCCACCCCCACCCCAAACACACACCCAACCAGATATTCGGTAAAACAGGGATATATCAATGTCCTTAGTTTCAAAGAAATTTTTATCAAGTGTTCCCTTATTCTAAATTCATTTGAGTTTTGTGTTTAGGGTATATGCCCAAAATGTGTCAATTTGTATTCAATTGTACTTTCTATCATAATTTTAACATTTAAAATTTATAATATCATCCAAACTTAAATGTGTTTAATGAAGTTGAAAAGTTAGATCATTAGTGTAAATCATTTTTAAGTCATCTAAACAATAATATCCAGTGGGTAACATTTGGACTGAGACATTGATATACTCATAAAATTGTACAGTTTTCATGTGGCTTACTCTGTGCTGTCTGGGGAAAAAAGAAAGCTCACACCCTGGTCCATTCCTTACACACTTATCGGCTAATGTTTATTACTCTGACCGCAGCGTCGCGTCTCTTCCGGTTGCTATGAAAGATAGTTGCTTCCCTTGAATTTTGTTTGTTTCTTATTTATTTATTACCTCCCCTTGCTGTAAAATGTAAATAATTTGTTTAGTATCATTATTGGATTTGTATTCATGCGCCGCGAGAAGGGGGGGGGGCTCTCTTTTCCCAAGTATAAATGAGTATATTCTAAGAACTATTTGCTGTGCTCATTTAGAAAAGGAGTGCTGCTAATTACTTGGCGGGCTTTTTTTGACCATGTCGTTTCCATTAGTAAGTAGCCATTTTTTGTTAGAATTTTCGGAAAATTGAAGATTTTAGGGTTTGGGTTAGGTATAGCTTTAGAATTTTCGGAATATTGAGGTCCCAGCCATCATTCAGAACCTCATCTCGAGGGTCCCAGCAATCATTCAGAACCTCATCTCGANATCCTTGCACTTGAAGAAAGTGTTGGTCACACACAAGCCTCGTGAGCAGCACAATTCCAGAAGCCTTTGTCCATTTTCATTTAACTTTCCTCTTCCAAATAGTCCAAGGCAGGTGGGCCAGGCTTCGTGGTCGCTCCCCACTCTAGCATTGAAATCTCCTAGGAGATAGATTGCCTCGTCTTTGTGGATGCCGGCTATTGCCTGGTCTAACGCTCCATAGAACTGGTCCTTCTCTTCCGGAGTTGAATAGAGTGTTGGGGCATACACACTAAGAATGTTTGCTGGGCCCGCAGTTGTTCTGAGTCTTAGAGTGAGGATCCTCTCCGTGCCTGATGACGGTGGTTCAATGGATGGTAGAAGAGTGTTTTTAACAGCGAAACCCACACCATGCTGTCTAGGTTCGTCTTTCGGTCTGCCTTGCCAGAAGAAGGTGTAATTGGCCTCTTTGAGTGAACCGTTGTCTGGGAGCCTGGTCTCCTGAAGGCATGCTATGTCAATCTTTAGCCTTTTAAGTTCTCTATCGATTATTCCTGTCTTCCGTGTGTCGTTTATGGACTGCAGATCATCAGTGATGCCGGGACACATAGTCCTCACGTTCCAGCTAGCGATTCGAAGAGCTGGGGTCTTCTTTTTCTTTTTTGTATTTCTTGGTGCAGGGCTTAGTGGCCCACTTGTTGAGTGGTACTCTAATCTCCACGCACCCAGTGGAGAAGGCAGGCCATGACGGGATAGCACCTATTTGACTGGGGGCTGCCCAGTTTGAGGCGGGCGGTAGCTGTCCAGTGAGACATTGGTAGTCTCTCCCACCGTCGGAAGCAGCCCCTGGCTCTACGTCAATTGAGCTTTGGCTTATAACCAGTAACTGCTGCTTCCCGTGTTTTGTCGACACCTTGCGGCGAGTGTCCTCTCCAGAGGTGATGCAAGCCTGGGCGGGTATTATGGAGAATTAGCTGCTGCCCATACAGCATATCCCCCTCTCCACGTCAATGGTGTAACCAAGGGAACGACTTGCGTCGATGCAGCTTGGCTGCCATTGGCGTCGCAGGAGCTGCCGGTTTGTACATAAGTCTTATGTATAGACCGCCTGTACGTGCTCCAATTCCTGATTTTCTTTCAGGGTTTACTCCCTTAGCCTTTCCCGCAAGGCAGGTATAGCCGCAAGGCAGCGGAGGATTTGTATTCGGAGTTTCCTTCTCCTAGATGAACTACCAGCCAAGGTTTTAACGAGCATCATCTACCCGTAGGGGTGCCAGAACCGGGGTTTGAACCCGTGACCGATTTTTATTTTTACTTTAGAATTTTTTGGTGCCGCAGCGCACTAACACTTTGACCACCGCGCCCCCTAATATAATATTACACATAACAAATCCGACACCGAGGTAAGAAGATAAAAAAGATTCTCTGACCCTGAGTAATACTTATTATTGCACCTGTATGACATCTGTTTCTTCTTCATCCATTTCATGCTTTTAATATGCAAACTGAATGCCACATAATACTTTGTCCCCTGAATAGTTAAACAAGATAATTAACAAAGAAACCTGTTTTGGTTGGTCTTGGATCCCATGTTTAAGTTCTGCTTTTGATTTGCTTTCATTTCTGTTTTTGATAACTGTTACAGGCTGCTTAAATATAGATGCAGTTTGCCTGATTGGCAGCACTAGGCTTGCATCATGCCTGACACCTGATTTTAAAATAAACATGTTAAATAGTTACGAGGGTTGGGTTATCAATGTATCAAACCGATCCCAGTACTTAAGAATATATTCTTAATTTACCAACTTTAAAGAGTCACTTTATAATACCAATTTTTAAAAATGTACACACACAAATTCAAATTATCCCTTGTTGCAAATAGTTTTCTGCAGTGTCTCTTTTCCCAAATTCATTCAAGAAGTCCAAAGCCAATGCTTCTTATTCTATAACTAGATGGCCTATAATGTATTGATCACTCTGACTCTTATCCATGTTGGGTGTTTGTGGTGTTAAAACATTGTAGGTTTGAAGGCAGGAGGCAATAGAGAATTGTGACTAATGTGTCATGTGTTGTTACTTGTCTTTGGCAGGGGTAAGCAGTTATGAACCAAATTAAAACTTAGGCAAAGATGTCTTCCAAAGTGATATATTTGAAAAGGTAACAATTATGTATCAGATGTAGGGATGCGGAAATTAACGATTAATTTCTTAATTAATCGGTAAAAAATTTATTGATTAAAATTATTTTAATAGATAAAATAGCGATTAAATTGAAGAGGTTGTTTAAAATAATTTTTCCATTTTATTGATAAATGATTAATAATTAATAATAGTTTGTTTTTTTACGTACAAACTTCTCCATTAAAAAAAAGGATTTTCTAAGTGTAAACTTTAAAATAAGCTCTTAAATTTAAATTTTAAAAATAATTGCCTGATTTTGTTACTTCCCTTGAAATTTTCATTTTAATGATGTAATACATCTTTTTTTTTAGCTTAATCAAAATTATCAATTAATTATTTGGTAATTTTTTTCATAAGTTAACGATTAAATTTAAATTAATCAATAACAGCCCTAATCAGAAGCCCATATTTATTAATTAATTGACATCCTTTTTAGAAAATTAATAACTTGGATATTGCTGTGCCCATTTTCAATTTCGAATTAAGAAAAATATTGTAGTCTCAGTTGGTTCTATCAAAATGTGCAATAAATGCAGTAATTTATAATGATATACTACATACCTCTTGCAAAGTCATAAGATGAACCTTTTTGTCTTTTACTTTTTCTACATGCGCTATAAACAGTTCTTCCTGTGCGAAAATCAAATGCACTTAAATCAAATGCTTCACCAAGAATGCGAGCAAGTTGAGGTTTGCTTCGAATTTTTTTACCATCAGGTCTGAAAAAGAAATTATAAATATGTTATTATTATTTTAAGTAAATACTACTCATAAGAATGTTATCTGATTCAACAGGGCTCAAGGCACTCACTTCAACTTCAAGTCACTGTGTGACTTACTGACTCATAAATCTGTCTATTAATTTAATAACATGTAATAGACATTGTCAAATTAAGCATTAAGTAAAGGTTGATATTACTAAAATAGAAAATAGCCAATAATTTAAGTATTTATAGTTATGACCAGAACTAGTAGTTAGTACAGCAGAATAGAGTAGGTTTCTGATAAAAATGACGTTATTTGACATTACAGTCAAAAAAAATTTATTAGAAATTATGATAAGAAATTATAATGGATATGTTAGAAATAAAGTTTTCTGATTTACATTATAGCTAAATCTTTGATGGCCATGTCAATATCTATTTTATCTGTCAAAAGCCAAAACAGCCAGTTTATTCTATCTATTCTTTACTTTTCAGGAGCTGATTCTTGCATCCTACTTTTTTATAGAAACGCACAGACCATGCTGTTCTGTGGGCAAGTGACGTGGCAATCACAGGCCATGGCTAAAAGGGGAATTGTGTTGTAATTTTTGTACTGTTTATTCTGAAAAGCGCAAGCGTTTATTAAATATATCTATACATATATATAATTCTCCTCATGGTTCAACAATGCTGGAACCAAGCAAGCTGTCTAACCCCACCGACCAAGCAGCTGGCAAGAAAAGGTTGTGCAGCGGGTGGGGGGTCATCGAGACCAAAAATGCGTTCAATTGAGGTCAATGACTTTGTTTTTTCAGAACAGAATAGCATGTATTTCGTAGTGTAGTGGTTATTACATTCACATAACATGCGGAAGGTCGTAGGTTCAAGCCATTACTTTTTTAATTTTTAAAAATGTTTGTGTTTGTGCTCATTCATTTCCCACTTTCTTTTCGAGCATGACTTCGCAACACGGCTGTAAGCTTTGTTTCTCGACATTGGCATAATAACTTCGTGCTCTCCGTTGTGCACAATGACAGAAACGTAGTCACACAATCTCCTCAACAATAACTTTCATAAAATGTCACCCGTCAGTAAATCATTAGTGGCGTATGCTACGACGCGGGTCGGCTAGTTTAAATAAATTTAGATTTTAGAATTTATACAACATTAAGGTGACCAGACGTCCCGATTTCAGACCTCAAGTCACGCCAACCCTCACTTGTCCCGGCGGGATGCCCGTTTGTCCCGCTTTTTCTGTGAACGAGACTTTTTCTTTTTTTATTATTTTCTTTACAAATCATATTTTTTTACGCAAAAATAAATCACGTAAAAAATTAAAATAACAGAGCTGAATTGTGGCTCTATTTCGTACACAATATCGCTGCAGTGTTTCATGTGACAATTCTGCGCATAGAGGCACAGACTGTAACAGCATTGGAATCCTCTTCTGCACTGGATGATTTAGAAGCTCTAAAAAGTTTTTGCCCAATGAAGTACGTATGCGGATTACTCAATTAGAATAGGAAGGAATGGTGAGCAAAACAGACATTACAAGAACCGCTGTAAATTTTTACAACTGTGCTGAATATCTAAAACAGAGGGTTGAGCAATTTGAATGTCTGAATGCATTTAGTTGGGTTGCGTTAAAAGAGACAACATCATGAGAAAAAGTAAAAGAGAGTCTGAAACTTTTTGGACAAAAGATTCGGAAGGTTGACATCAATGATAACCAGTTATTTGACGAAGTTAGCTACGTTAGCTGATTTGCTTCATCAGAAAAAATTGCAGATTGTAATTGTAAGCAGACTAGTGTTGACTGTCAATGGGTTGAAATCTTCCGTCATTTCAAGAATAAAGATCTACCATGTGCGCTAATTCAGAAAATTGTAGAGTTTGTTTTGTGTCTCCCGGGAACAAACGCTGTCACTGAAAGAGTTTTCTCCGCTATGAATATCATATAGACAACTGAAAAAACACAATTAAAAGTGGAAACACTAGAAGCAAGGTTAAAGTTGAAGTGCAATTTTGAGTTCACGAGAGTTCCTCTAATTCTTGTGATAAAGTGTATGAAACGCTTCTACAAGAACCAAAACTTCTCAGAAGCATTCATTCGTCACTGAAATATGTGTATGGAGCACCTACAGAGAATGAAACTAGGTCTGCACCAGATCAGGGGGGTCCATCGTCTGCCTGTAATTTAAACATCAGGCATCCTGTGCTGGACGAGCACATTCAAGCAATAAGGTAAATACTGTTACCGTATGAGGTTACAAACTTAATTTTCTAACTGGTATTTGCTCTTTGGGAAAGAGTGCCTTACAGTCATTTTTCACAAAACGTTTAACGTTTCCGTCGAGGGGGGGGAGCTCCCCCCTAAAAAAAAAAGTATAGGGACCCCCCCCCCCCGGCGACCCTGTCACGCTTTGCACTCCGGAAAATGTGTTCACCTTATACAAAATACAAACATAAATAAGCCCAGATCTATTAATATCAAATCATATATGCGTTTTAAAATATTATTAATAGTTTGTTAAGATAATATAATGACATAGCTTTTTCAAAGTGTCTGCTGCTATGACAAGTTGTAACAATACAAAATAATTTTATTACGACTAGTCATAGCAGTAGCTTACTGGCTAATTTTACAACTAGTCGTAACACTAGTGACACTAGCAACATCCTAATTTATTAATTAGGTATTCATCGAGTACAATGTTTGGAAGTATTATTAATATTTATCTGACTTAATTGACTGTTACTTAAATTGAGGTTCTCAAATTATCTAAATTTACTCAGAGACAATAAAAGTTACACTATACTTGTAAAAGGCAAAGCTCTAACTGCACCTCATTGATCACTAATTCTTCAACTTCCCATGTTATGGGATAGAGGGCAGAAATTGAGGGAATTAAGATGGATGTTGCTAGTCCTATGACTAGTCGTAACACTATTCTTAGCAGTAGACACTTCGAAAAAACTAAGTCGTTATAATATGTTAACCAACTTTTCATAATATTTTATAAGCATATAAAATACAATATTAATAGATCTGGACATATTTATGTGTGTATTCATTCTAAAATCTAAATTTATTATCAACTTATCCGCTTTTTAGAATAAGTAGTACAAAGATTACAATTACCAGCACACTCATTGTGGTTTAGAAAAAAAAAATTAAATTACATTTTTAAAAATTTGCCGGGATTGGGGTCATAACAATGTATCAGTTTTAAAAAAGTTCACCTAGAGAAGTTCATGTCACATTATGATTTTTTAAAATTATAACTGTTTGTCATTAAATGGACACCAATTTTTACGTTTAAAATTCAGTTAAATTAATTTTTTTCTTTTAAACCACAATGAGTGTGCTGGTAATTGTAATTTTTCTACAACTTATTCTGAAATGAATAATTAATGAATGGGCGGATGTTGAATTTATTACGGCGCCAATAATCGACTATAAACATTGAAAAAACGATACACTCAATAAATTAAAAAGTGGAGGTCGCCATTTTGACAACGAAATTACGATACCAATTTTTCGGGAATATCCGGTCGATACCCAAGTGCCTACTGTAACTAAATATTAATAATGAAAAAAAAATAAACGAACACAAAGAAATAACTGTTTGAACTGTTTGCAGTATGTTACAATTGAGTGTGAAAAGAAAAATTTAACTTTCCACTGCAGGGAATCGAACCCGACACCGGTTGCATCAAGCGCCTGTGCTCTCTCCACACGGCCAGCTTGTCTAATATGAGAAAATTTTTAAATATAAACTATATTTTATACTATGTTCTCTAAGTGAGCCAATTAAATCACGTTTTATCGATTATTAAGACTGATCTATACGATCAGTTGTATAGATAATATTTATACATTTATTAATTTATTATATTTTCAAGGGTTCGTGCAAACATTTGTACACTGTACACATTTATTATAAAATATAAAAAGTTTGGGGGCCCCAAAACCGTCGGGGGGCCCCAAAACCGTCGGGGGGCCCCTGGCTTTAGCCCACTCAGCCCCCCCCCTCTTAATCCGCCATAGACTGAAGTACTACTAGCTAGTCTACTTTTCTACTAGTAGTAATAAGTAATGGTCATGGTACTAATACGGCAAAAATTATTTCGACTACACAATACTTACGTAAAATAATAAACATCAGTCTTCCCAGCAGAAAGTCCTGACTGCCTAACAACTTCCTCGCGTTTCCAACCTGGTGGAAGTGACATGTCTTAAATAATTGGACAAATGTTTATAATTGACTGAAACGTCTTCTAACGATAGTAATGAGTCAATATTCCTTTGGTTTGGACGACTCTCCTTGTTTGAGGTTATCAAAAAGATTACCGTCTAGGTAGTGAGTATAGCCTCGTCAAAACGACCCAATATGCGGCTGCATACGCGCTCGTTCACTTCCGGTTACCGTCTAGGTAGTGAGTATAGCCTCGTCAAAACGACCCAATATGCGGCTGCATACGCGCTCGTTCACTTCCGGTTATTGCTATTCTTAGTAATATTTTTTTTTATAAGGTTAAAAATTTCATCGGAGAATGTGTTGCTGTGTGGTCATAATGATAGTACGATAGTACGCTACATCGCAGGTCCGGGGTTCGATTTCTTATTGATGCCTATTTTTTTTTTTTTCAAACAATACTACATGAATTGATTATGAATAAGATTTTTTTTTTTTTTTTAAATGGTTTGTTTTGATGTTAGGCTTAGGGATAGACTTTAGGGTTACGTTAAGTGATAGTTATTAGGGTTTGGGTTAGGTTTAGTGATAGT
>MUZC01001202.1:153798-175063 GCA_002072015.1 Radix auricularia | reverse complement strand
TATGTTAATTATTTGCATTGAAACAGTTTTCGTTTTATTTTGCTCTCAATAGACCACTTGCAGTAAAATATTTTTTTAAAAAACAGTATGTAAATACTAGGCTATTTGAATACTTTTAGTGACATTTAGTATAGGTTTTTATTCCAATAATTTTTACTGTTATCTATTTACTGAACAAACTATATATTACACCTACTGTGTACTATAATGAAATGTTATATAACCTAGCAGTTAGTACTGTTGTGCTTTGATTTTTTAAACATTTATTTCAGTTAGCTGTGGAAATTGCAAACTATTTGATGGCGCCTGTTGTTCAATTTCACGATGTTCTTCCTTTCTGGCGTAGCTGTGCTGCATCATCATCGTATCCACAACTTACTCAACTGGCTCGTCTTCACCTATCATCATCAGCATCATCTGTACCGGTGGAGTGCATGCTTTCGCTGGTTTGATAATAAACAGCAAACGATCAAGGCTAACAGCTGATAAACTACATTGCGTTTGTTTTATCCATGACAATTATAAACTGATTTTCTAATTCCTAACGGGCTAGAGTGACAGAAATTGATTGAGTGGAATGCATTCATGATTCATGCACAATTTTAGTAGTATAGCAAATAAAACTGTTTGTTTGTTATAGTTAAAAGTAATAAAACTTTCTGAAGTATTGTAAAAGTGTTTTATTGCTGAAGATTTATTTCTTCATTATTGGCCAGGCTTCAGCCAAATTTCAGCTGAATATTTCGTAATCAGACGAAAATCAGCTGCAAATGTCAATTTACAGAGAAATCCGGATATCAGCCGAAAAATTATGTCAGCCAGCCGAAATTTTAAAATCCGGCTAATCCGGATATCAGCCGAAAAATTATGTCAGCCAGCCGAAATTTTAAAAAAAATTCGGCTGGCAGGTCTAGTGGCGGATCCTACTAATGGATAATAAAAACACCACGATGCTATTTAACACGGTTAACAATTTATTAATAATAATAGTAATAGTATGGGCTGAAGCAAAGTATGTAGATCCAATTTTAAAAATAAAATATTTAAAAAAACACCTAAACTTTAACAATTAAAGAAATATGTTTCAGTCAACGCCACTGTGTTCTTTAATATGAAGACAATGAAGAATGGGAACTAATACCCCTGTAGTCTACTTGCTGTAGTTCTAGTTTATAAAAGCTAGTCACATATTTTGGGACAGCGTTAGAAGGGTATGTATCATATCCTTCCGCTAATAATTCCCATCCCCGCATTATAATGTTTGTTACATTTTTAAGACCTATAAGGGACTGTCCATAAATGACGTCACGCACCTAAGGGGAGGAGGGGGATCCCCACATTTTTGACGAGGGGAAGGGGGTTAAGAAGTGCGACGTCACGTAAAAAAAGCTACTTTTTAAATCTAAGTTCCACTTTAAATATTCGATTTCCTAATATTTATTAAATGAAGAGAAAGTCTAAAAATTTGATTCATCAATTTTTTTTACTATATATCCTCATGTTGTCAAAGGGGTATATTCTGGCCTATGCCAGTTTAACCCCGGGGGTATATTCAGGCCTATGCAAGATTATACCCGGGTATATTCTGGTCAGGGGCTTAATCTGGCCTGTTACACCGGGATCACAAGTGTTACGATATTGGAGTGCAGCCTTACACTAAATACAAAACTTTAAAAAGACAATCAAGTCATTGTAAACAAGCGTATTGTCAAATAGAAAAAAATCGCTTTTAGTTGAGAGGGGGGTGTCCACAACTTTGTGACGTCATATTGGAGGGGGAATCTGTTTATGTGACGAGGGGGGGGGGGTTAAAATTGGCCAAAATCGTGTGTCGTCATTTATGGCATGGATGGACCCTAACCTACGTAATTTTTTTCAAAAATAAAAAATTACAAACTTTATAGCTGCTACTGCAATTGAGTTCTACCTCGTATTAATAATGTATGTGTCTGCCTGTGATGTTTCAACAAATAAGTTGCCATTGTGATTCATATTCACAGCTATCTCTAATGTCGTTTTTTTTTCCTTCGAAATATATTTTACCCAATTTTTTTAGCCATACCCACTGAACGCGCTGTTAACAAACGGAGAGATAGAAACGTTTAATTAATTGTAACTTATTTCTAAAGTAGGCACATTCTATTAATACCTGATAGTAGAGTAGGCTAGTAGTAGTCGTCGGGTATACCGTATTGATATGTATAATAATACCATCTCACAAAAAATGTATTTTTACTTTACTATTATTGATTCATACACAAGTATGAAGTATATTTAAAAAAAGATATTGGATGATTGATGAATCAATTTTAAACAAACCCGTAAAAAAGTAAGTCATTTCATATTTCAAAACTTACCCGCAGAAAACTACCCCATTCAATATCTCATCTGTTACCCTTGTGAATTATTATTGTATTATTTGTATTAAGGCAACGCGCTTAATTGCTATATACTGTATAACAAGTCCATTATTTCACTTCGCCCATTTGCCTACTCATATTATCATGATCATGTATTATGTCAATATTGTTTACAGTCACTTGAGTCACAGCTTTCTTTCGCAACGTTTTTTTTAATTTTTATCTTCTTCTAATGGATCATATAACGATTCTTTTACCCTGACTTTATCACCACTTAACGTTCTGAGAACGGTTCTCCGGTCTTAATGAATTACTTAAATCATCATGACATTGAATTTTCCCATTTTACGATAAGAAAAAAAAGATAACATTTTTATTTTTTACCATGGCCGCGTACTTTGGCTTTGGCCCTTCCATTTAGATAAGTTAAACCTTTGTTATTTTTAACGCCGAAGAACATCGTCATCACAACCAGGGGAAAGAAAGTTAGTTAACTGTGGCTATACTATAACGATAAGCCTACAGCACAGCTAGCCACTGAGTTTGTAAAGAATCAAAGTCAAAATGGTCATTGCAAGAAAGTGGATTCAAACGAAGCCTTTTGAAGGCGCCGTATCTTTAGACAATTTTCAGCTTGTAGAAGAAGAGTTACCCACCCTAAAGGACGGAGGTAGGCACAAATTAAAAAAAAAAAAAGTGCGTTAAATTTTAACAAATTTATGTTATATTAATTTATAACTATTGCTTCCATTATTTGCAGCTGGTGTATTTATTAGCAGGTGTGATAAATTACCATTAATAGTATTACTTACCAATTGAATGTAGATTGAAAATAAATATGAAATACTAATCTTGTCTTTCACTTTAATGACTTTACTTTACTTTAATATAACTTTACAAATTAAAACAGTAACAGTGTCAGTGGTCGTGTAGTCACTCTAGGCCAGGCTAGACTCTATTAGTGACCGTCAACGGTCTTGTGAGAAAGGACAGTTTGTTATTTTAATTTTTTGAATACAAAATAAGTAATTGAATGGATTTATTTTTAATTTTTGGTAAATTAGCGTTACAGCGGCCCAAAAAAGTTTAGGGTTATTTCCGGGTGCCATCTTTGTCACTAGGGCATGTGACCTAGGACTAGGGAAAAAGTAGTACCATAGCCGAGAATTTAGGGAGGTTGGTGGGAGGCGGTGGGGGTAGCAGGGATGGACCTTCTCCAATTACTTGTTTTTAGTTTTAGCGAGGCCGTGATTTTGCCAAAATTTTTGGTAGCCAGCAAAAATGCGAAGGAAAAAAAGGGGGGGGGGTTGGGGGTTGGGTTTCTTAAATATGCTGGTTTCAGCAAGGCGGTAATTTTGAAATTGGGGGTGGGGGTTGGAGATTCTTAAATTTTAGCTTATTTAGTACATGCCGATATTGTAAAAACTGCAAAAAATGAAGAAAAAATAGTACTCACAGTTTCAGCGTCTGAATTATTTCAACTAAACCTAACCCTAACCCTAAATTCACAAATAAAAATTCTATATCTAAACCTAGCCTTAACCCTAAATTCACAACTATAATTTATATAACTAAACCTAACCCTAACCCTAAATTCACAAATTAAATTTCTAAAACTAAACATAACACTAACACCTTCCAATTTTGAAAATTCACATTTTGCACAAGAATTAACTAAACTTTCGACCACTACAAAATCTTTCCCGGGCTAGGCCGCGGAACCCCTTAAGTCTAGACCCCCCTCCCCAAATTTCACCCCAGACGTTGCTGTAGTTGACACCATGGGCGCAAGAACACAAACCCATAAATCACTCAGTAATTGCAGGGCAGGTAAGGGGAGACAACCATAGAATTCCTTAAGGGGAGAGAAGTGGCATAGCAACCCGACAGGGTCTACGTGACGTCACAATCGTTGGCAGCCATCTTGGCTGCTATAACGATAATGGACCTTAATTTTTGTTAGCGTATCATTATCATGTCTACAGTATTTAGCCACTAAAATTTAAAAATTATCAAAATTTCATAGCACTTATTTATTCTTATCTGTTACAGAAGATTATTGCGTCCTACGTTTATGTATGGTTTGTGTCTATTCCTGCACTCATTATTCAATTTCAAGAATATAATAATATAAAAATAATAAAAATAAAGTAATAAAGATTAAAGATGTTGCTAGTGTTATGACTACTCCTAACCCTACTAACTAGCCAGTAAACTTCTACTATGACTAGTCTTAGTATTCTTAGTGTTGACTAGTATTAGCAGTAAACAGTTATTTTAAAAAAACTAAGGTGCTATAATATCTTAACACACGCTTCATATATTATATAATTTATAATACAATATTAAGGAATGGGCTTATTTATGTGTATTAATTCTAAAATTTAAAATTTAAAGAATACATCAAGAAAAATGTGTATTTTGTCTCAGTAGCCATGCGTAATCGACAGGACATTAGCAAATTGCAAATGTAAAATCGAGTCTCACATTATTCTTAAGTCTCATCCTAATATTATAAAAGCGTTATGTTTATAAGTTTAAAAGAAGACCAGTCACAGAAGGCCGACACAAGAAGAGAAGCAGAAAACATAGCAAAGAAGATGCAAGGATTAGAATTTTCTCTCATGCTTGTCTTTTGGGAAGAAGCGCTACAATATTTTCACAGAGTCAGTCAAGCTCTACAAAATGAGTTTGTGAACTTAAATAAGTGCGCTGATTTGTATTCTTATCAAGCAGATCATTTGTCTGAATCTAGGAATAAATTCGAAAGGTTTGAAGAAGCTTCAAAAGAAATAAAACCAGGTCAAATAGACCCGTAATCGTAAAAGAAAGTGTTCATTGATGGTGATGCCCCTGAGGTATCTCTGAATGTCAGAGAAGAATTTCATGAATCTACTTTCTGTCATTGTTGACAAACTTGAGGCATAGATGAGTAGACAAGGGCGGGTATATAATGATATAGCAGTTTGATTGTCTTGTTTGGTCGATGTATAATAAACATCACAGTGTTTTTAAGTACTAATAAATGCTTATCCTGAAGATCTGTACTGAACTACAAAAGTTCCAGTCATAAATTCGTAACAAGTTTCTATCATCAAAATCCTAATACAATATGTTTAGTGATTGAGACAACATCAAGTGTACTTTTCCAAATGTAAAAATCGCCTTGCGCATAAAAATAATAATGGTTACACCTGTTCAACTAAGGCTAAAGGTTATTTTTCTCAGCTGAAAGGTATAAAAATCGAAGTAAAGTAAACAAGAAATGGTTCCTTATCTCTGCTAATGATTGAGGCAGACTTGTGCACAATTAACGCTGATGATGTACACAAAAACTTTACCAGATGTAAATCCAGAAAGAAGAACTTAAAAATATATTTTAAAAGTGATAGTTTTTTAGTTTATTATTAAAAAAATTAATTAACTATTAGTTTAATAGTTTAAATTTAAATGCGTAAATTGTATCTTTCATTTGAATGAAATTAGCACAAACATATGTGTTAACAGCTGTTGTTAATTGTTAGTTTTTGTTTCTTTTTGTGTGTGTGTGCATACCAGTGGTCAGTGGAGGAGCAGGGCCAGAGGCAGAAGGGGGCACCCATGTGGGTTTGTGCCTAGGTCAACAAGATTGCTAAATCTGGCCAAGCTTTTATATTTGCCGCATTTGCTGAGAAGATTTTAAAGGAACTACCAATTACAAAAGCGAAACATTGATATCACACTCTGTAGAGGACAGGCATACGATAGCACATCTGTGATGTCTGCAATTAAGAGTGGTCTTCAAACTCATTTAAAGACACTTTCACCCAATGCTATCTATGTTCAATGTTGCGCCCATGTTTTGAATTTGGTCAGTATAAACACTGTGATGTACATTTGTTTTTTTTTGGCACAGCTGAAATGTTGTATGCATTATTTACCTCTAATTTACCACATCTACAAATTCTTACAGAGCATCATAAATCTCAATAGGAATCAACAATAGTTACTCTAAAATGACTTTCTGATACAAGATGGGCTAGCCGTTAGCATGCAGTTGATGCAGTTGTTGGATCATTCTCTGCTATTCTAGCCACTGTAGAAGATATAAATTCAAGGGAATCAACAGAATATAAAGGAAGTGTTAGAGCAGTAGCTATGGGACTATCTTTTTTAATAGCAAAATATTCTTAAATTTTTTCTGATGTTATTCATACAAAAGTTGTTGGATAATATCTTCGTGTTATCAAACTACTTGCAGCGCAAGAGCATTGACATTGCATTGGCAAAACAATTTATCAATGTTGGAAGAAATAAGTTATTTGAAATGAGAAGCGATAAAGCTTTTGAAATTCTGAAACTTAAATTATATGTCAGTAAATCATGAATTAACAAAAATCTTTCCAAACTAGATTTTAAAAACAAAATTTAAAGAAAAGAAAATTGCAAAAAAGGAAAGTATGGAAGACAAACCTAGCACATATAAAAGGTCTGATGATCCAACTACAAGCTATAAATCTGAAACATACTTCACTATCTTGGATACAATTGTAACAGAAATAGATGATCGATTTAATGACTTTTGGGGCACAGTTATTTATTTCTATTGTATTGATCCAGCACAAACTTCCGAAAAATAAAGATTATTTTGAAGTTTATGCAAAATTTACCAACATGACATTAACCTTGAAGAAAAAAAGTCCTTTAGTATTTGTATTTACAGAATGCTCGGTTATTAGTAAAATTTGGCGGCGCCCCCTGAAATTCTCCTGGCCCCCCAGGCAGACAAAGCTAAATCCGCTACTGCTCTGCTGTTCTCTTTTTATGAGCTCAGACTGGAATTAGATGTCTTTTTCACTAAAAAATAGAGATATCTGATTCATAGCTGTCAGATCCTCACTCGCCATCAAAGTAGTCATTTTGGGTCAACATCACAACCCACAGGATCATAAAGACTTAGAAAAAGCTGTTATTGCTTGAAATGCAACTAGAAGTAACAAAATCAAATTGCTTAATTTTTCAAAGTTTTAAAGATTTTTTGTCACAATCACCAGAGATGTTAACTTAACTTTCCAAAATTTTGTGTGTGACTTGAAGATGCATTTATTTTTATCTTGAGAAATTTTGACAGATTTAAGTGTCAATCTTCTGTTCCAAAATCTTATTTTAACCTTGATGATGTGCCAGAAGGAGAAGCACTAAGAAGTGAATTTTATCACTACTCACATGATGTTGTGCAAGAAACTTAATAAGACTTAAGAAATTTGATGCTTTTTAAAACAACTTAAGTAAACATTAAAAAAAAAAAGAAATATGTGAAGTTATCACATTAAATGAGATTGACAGATGAATATTTTAAATTGATTCTGTTGATTAAATGCAGAAACGACAAAGACCAGTTTTAAAAATCTCACTAATATTATTCATGCTTAGTTGTGAGATTTGAATAATAGCACACTAAGTCTTACAAAGTGATTTTTTTTGCTATAGCTCAGTTATTTGATAACTTTGTCGAATATTATTGAGTTGGTTTTCATAATTTTTATGTATGCAAAAAAAAAAATGTCTCCAACATTAAATGTGTAATTTGAGAAGGATGAAGAAGAAGAAGAAGAAATGTGTAATTAATTTGAAATTTAGAATATCTTCACCAAGGATGCAGATTTCATAACGAAGGACATATTTATCCTTTTCTTACAGAAATTTTAATTGAGGCATTGTATTTGACAGTTGACCCATATATGAGGTAATTTAAAATATTAATTATACAGTAGTCAATTATTGTATAAGAACAAATAATGCCATCCATATCTTTTATATATTTTTTTGTGTGTAGGTTCTGGTAATTTTGTGAAGGTTTGATACAAATTATAATTTAAATTAAAAAATTTGAAAATTAATTCTTGAGAAATATTTTAAGTGTTCTCTTTTTATTAATGTGCTTTTTTGTGATTTTCCATGATTTTCCTCTTTTTGTATCTCAATTATTCTATAGAGTTTTCCCAAAACAAGTTGACAAATCCCCAATCGGTCAACAAGTAGCAAAGTAAGCTATCAATTTTTTAAAAAAGCATGGCAAGGGCAAATACATTAGAAAAGCATGAATACATATAATTCTTTTTAACGTATTAAAATTTAAATTCATCCAGTTAATTTTAAAGAATCTTTTAGGTCTAAACTATTACTTTAAAAAAAAAAAGAATCAATATAAGAATATTTAAGTGTATCTACATTAGCCACTTTGCTGGCAATTTATTATAAAAGGAAGGTTGTATAGTTAGCTTCATTTTACGTTTATTTAGGTTTTCATAACAGTAATGTTAAATATGTCAGTTATATTTAAAAATAATTAATTGTAATTCCTGGGATTAATTTTTTTTGTTTATGTCACATTAATTCATTAATTTATTAAATATTTTAGCAATAGAACCTTTGAATCTTATTTTGCTAGCAGCATGAAGCTCATGTAACTAATATTTGTTGTTTTTTTTAAATTTAATTTTCCTCTCTCTAATTACATAATTTTTTCCACAGAGTTATTGATAGCAAAAATGATAAATTTTCCATTGGTAAGATTGTGCTGGCGATGGTTGGCTGGCGAGACAAGACAATTCTGGACCCTGATCAAGATAACCCCTATTACGTTACCCGATTCACTCCAAAGAAAACTCTTGTTGAAATCCCCAATGTTGGTGACTTTCCCAATTCTCTCTACTTGGGGATTTTGGGTATGCCAGGGTAAGTGCTGGTTTAATCAATACTAAAATCTTTGTTCCTTTTTTTAATCCAAGTTTTAAAAAAAAAATTATTTGTAGGATTTAAAGTTCATTAATAAATGTATTCATCATAATCTAGAAAATGTTACTTTAAAAAATTTTATTGAAATTTAAGCATACAGTGGAAAAGTTATCAGCCCATTTATATCAATCTCATTCTATTTTAAGATTGACCGCTTACTTTGGTTTTTTGGAAAAATGTCGGCCAAAACCTGGAGATGTTGTTCTTGTTAGTGCAGCAGCTGGTGCTGTGGGCAGTGTTGTTGGACAGATTGCAAAAATTAAGGTAAGCTAGATTAAATTAAAATAAAGTTTTAAAAGTTGTGTTATAAAGAATGAAATTAAAAATCTTGTTTACAAAGGACATCACTGTATGGTTTTCTGTCAAAACGGCCCCAGACCAATCGGCTCTGGTCAAAAATGCCCCAGGTCAAATTGTTTACATTTTTTTTACAAAAATGTATATTTATTTGCATTTTAACAATTGGTCAACTTTTTCACCTTTTATGAAAGTAATCAAATTGTAAAATTATATCTAGTGATGTTTTGATGTTACTTATTCTCAACAGACCATTGTCACTTGCTACCATATATCATACAGTAGAGTAACTGTATTTAAATTGTTTCTTGTGATGTAATAATTATTGTTTCTTTTGGAATAAAAATGAAACTGAATCAGTGAGTAAAAATACTAATATATTTGAGTGTATTTTTAAATCCCTTCACCATCTTGTCTCTCTTTCTGACTGTCGTGGTCATGCGGAAAAACAAAAGTAAAAAATGAACCACTTCCTGCAATCATATCGAGCTGAAATTTTGCACATAGACTTTTGTCACCTAACAATGCATTCTATCAAAATTTTAGATCGATCCAATGTACCAAAATTAAGTTTTTTAATTTTTAGATTATGTCTATGTATCTCTATTTAGCATGTAAGTGTTTGTGTTAGTCTGTCATGCGGTGTGTATTATATTGAACTTACTTTTATAATATTTTCAAGATCTTTAAATGTTTATGCTAGTCTGTTGCGCTGTGCGTATTATATCAATATTTTTAGTTATGTCTCATAGGCCTGTCAACGGGTACCAGGGTACCCGTTGCCGTGGGATTACCCGGGTAGAAAAAATCCGCTCTGGTACCCGTGAAAATGTAGCTTGAATGTCTATATTAACGGAGGCAAAACTTCAGCTCCCATTCGGCATTTTTTTATGTTTCTATTGTGGCTCGAGCAACATTTTATCAAATGAAAATGTCTGTTTGAAATATGTGCTGTTAAATACATTTAAGGAGAAATATCTGTCAACGGGAAATAAAATACAGCCTCAACAAACTACAATCTATTTTTACTTTTTATACATCTTTTTTCTCTCAACAATATTGCGTAGAAGGTTGTCAGTATTTACAGTTAAATTAAATAGTTACTAACAGTGTAAGATTGGTAAGGCGTCGGCTGCATAGAGATGAAAGACGCCGTGATTGTTTGTGTTCATAAGAAGATTCCACTTTGACACTAACTTTGATTTGAAATATGCCGACATTGGGTTAATTATTTTTCTTGATCTACCCTCTCCCTCCCATCCTATAACCGCACCCTCTCCATTCACTTGTGTTTATTGTGTTCGTTAACACTCATTGACCTAAAATGTCTGATGTTAATAAGGAGTACAATATTGTTAGCTTTTTAAGTTAACAAATTAAAAAGTTACTATCATTGTCAGATGGGTAAGTCGTCGGCCGTGTTGAGGGACTGCATAGAGATGAAAGAGGCCATGTTGAGTTTTGTTAATAAGAACATCCATGCTTTGACACTGTTTGCTTAGAAATATGCCGACATGGGTTTCCGATTGTTGATGTTTTTTATCTATCCCCTCTCCTCCCTCTATTTGATTGTGTTTTGTGTGTTCGTTACCAAGTTGTGCCTTGCCCAAAAACTGATTGTAATAATACACCCAAATTAGTCAGTTTTGTTGTCTATAAATTAGTTAATTAGTTACTAACAGTGTAAGATGGGTAAGGGGACATCCATAAATAACGTTTTGCACTTATGAGAGGAGGGGTCACAAATTTGTGACGAGGAGGGGTGTTTAAGAAATGTGACGTCACATCAAAACGTACAACTTTAAATAGAAGTTCTACTTAAATATTTGATTGCCTACAATTTATTTAATGACATTTTACATGGATTTACGCGTGTATCGATTTTAGAGTTCAACTTCACATTAAATACAAACTTAAGTGACAATAAAGTTATTTGACTCATACTCATTTTCAAAAAGGAAGTACAGCTTTTATGGAGGTGGGTGCGCAAATCTTTGTGACGTCTTATTGGAGGGGGGGGGTCCAAGTTTTTGTGACTAAGGAGAGAGGGGAATCGGCCAAAATCGCGTGACGTCATTAATGGATGTTAGCCGTGTGGCTAGTGTGTTAAACGAAGTGCATGGATGGTGGCTACGTAGCATTGTATAGAGGCTAGCACGGGAACATTTAAATGATGTTTTGAACGGGTAACCCGGGTACCCGTTAGAAATTTGGACGGGTACCCGGGCAGCATTTCTCAACAAAATTGATAGCCCTAATGTCTCATCTATATGGGATTTATTGTCAAAAACTTTGTTTATTTATACTGAATTAAGATACTTACTGTTATGAAAGTAACAAAAACTTTGTGAGAGAAGTGAAGTGAGAGAAGGGGTTTGCTAGGTTTGAAATAAATAATTCATCAAAACAATAAAATACCATGTTTTTTAGAAAAAGGCTTTAAAAAATAAATTAATGTCTACATTGCTAAATTGAATTTTATTGCATTGTTGTTTTTTTGTGTGTGGTGTTTTAATTAAAATGAATCCATTATAATAGCTGTAAAAATTTTAATTCAATACTTTAAGTTTTCTGTTGTTTATCAAATAATGGTATTATGACTTTCCAGGGCTGCACAGTAATTGGCTCAGCTGGAAACAAAGAGAAAATTGATTGGTTAAAAAGCATTGGATTTGATTATGTTTTCAATTATAAAGAAACTAGTGTGGAGGAAGCCATCAAAACATTTGCCCCTAATGGAATAGATTGTTATTTTGATAATGTAAGTAAACAAAAATCTCTCTCATTTTAAACTTAAGTTCTCTAGGGAATGTAAACAAAAAGTGTTTATAAATTAAAGAATAAAATATGATTAAGATATTCCAAGTTAGTCAAGCATTAATACATTTTTTGTTTCTGTCAAAATAATTGATATGTTTAGTGGGTTTAACTGCATTTCAGTTGGCGAACTGTATTTTAGGTATCAGCTGTGTTTCAATAATTTTTTAAATTATTTTATTTAAATAAATAATCTACTTAAATATTAAAAAAATTTCTTTAAAATAAACTGGTTAGGTTGGCGGTGAATATGCTCTTAAAGTCCTTGATGCATTAAGTCCCTATGGACGCATGTGTTGCTGCGGACAGATCTCAAGATATAATACAACTGAGGCTGGACCTGGTAAAAACATGTTCAGAAGCATTTATTTGTTGCTTTTACTTTTAGTATGGGACTTTTTTTTAAATAAAAGAAATTGGGGTTAAATATTTGAAAATGGTTAATTTGTATTATCAGGTAATGAGGTATTAAACCAGGTCATAAATAAGTTTGTAGAAATATTCTTTAACTGTTTTCCAGATTTTTAAAATATATAATTGGAACTGAAATTTAACTTAAATAACTTACTTAAATTTAATGTGTTTACAAAAGAATTTTTTTTTTTTACAAGTTTTAATTAATCAGTTTGCAATTCATTTAAGCAGTTAAGGATGTTACTTACAATATTTTAAAAGAATAACCTCACTATTTGTATGAATAATACAAAAATTTTTTGGCGTCTTTCTTTTCATTATGCAGAAAAGGATGTAATCCATACCATTATGATCAATGAATTGTCAGTGAGTGGCATTATGGTCTATTCTTACACTCATGCCTTCCCCAATGCTTTGGCAGAAATAGCACAGTGGATCAAAGAGGTAAGATCATTAATTAACACATTCAGTATACCAATTAAACTCAGAATAGAAATTCATGTATCTTTGGTGGATAAGTAAATTACAGGCACTTTCACTGTATTTCAAATTTGTTCATAATTTAAAAATTCTTATTTTGGGGTTACTAAGATCAGTAACAGTTGTATTGCTTACTTTGCTACTTTAGAGCCCATTTTCTTTATTTTTCAAGCCAAATATGTCTTAAATACCATTTGTATTATTTATTTTTTTTACTAGTAAACATTAAAAGTTCCATTAAAAAGAATAGTCGTTTTTCTATTGCCATTAGTAAAACATTTTTATTTAATGATTTTAATATTTTTTCATTTACTTTTTAGGGAAAACTGAAATACAAAGAAACAGTTTTTGATGGCTTTCAAAAACTACCTGATGCTTTTCTAGAAATCTTCAAGGGGACAGCATCAGGAAAACTTGTCGTTAAAGCATAACAATAACATTGAAGTTGTTCTTGAGATTGTCTCAATATTTAATTACTAGATTGTGCCGGGGCGCCGTGGCGCCTGCCGCGCCCCCTTTTTTTTTGGGCGCCTATGGCGCCAACCTTTTTCAAAAGACCAACTAACTTGTCCTTTTTTGATAAATACGAAATATTAAACTTTCTGAAATGTACGCAAAGTATTTAATAATAGGGGTTGTATTTTGCGCACCGAAGCACACCAAACAATGACGTTATCATTTTGAATATTTTTACAGCGCTAATCACCACACGATTTTTCAACTAACTGCTGTAGAATGTCGTACATCGTTCCTCAGCGTTCCAGATCCAGTGACTTGGACTATTATATTATTTATGTGATTTACACTTTTGCTCGTGATTTTCTCAAGTTTTTTTTTTATACCTATTGTTTTTTTTTAGATGTTTTAATTCAACACTGTTATTAAATTTTTTAAAGAGAAGTCAGCTTTTTCCTTTAACTTTGCTGCCTTACTTGGCAAACAAATCAACCTTTTGTGACCAAATCATTACCTGGATGTCACATTTAGTTTAAGCCTTTGGAAAATTTATATTACAATATTCATAATTTACAATTTCATAAGGAACAAATATGCTTAATTATTGAAAACAAAAAGTAATTTCTTTGCAGTTTGTGTATTTTTTGTATAGATCTAACCTTTTATGTTGTCCTCGTTGATCTTACATGAATCATCAATTTTAGTACATTTCACTTTATTTTGTGCTGGATGTTATAAATTCTTATTCTTTATTTGCTTTCTTAATTTTTCAAAATAAGCTTTGGCCTTTTTTAAAACTTGCACTCAATCATTCATTTACTGCCTAATGATTTTGATTGAGTTTTGTTGTTTTAAAAACTCATTTTGTTCTATCAATACTATCATATTTTGTTTTTGTGCATTAAGTAAAATAAGTAAATTATTATTCTCATGTACGTTTTTACTTACAATAAATAAATACTTGACCCACAAAAAAAGGCTAAAATTACTGTACTTGATATATGTACTTATAATTAAATAAATGTTTGAAAGTAAAGTTGTTTTTTAACATTCACATATTCACCCACATGATATAAGGTCAAATGATTTTTTAGCAATGGACTTTGTGTAAAATTGATCCATTGCTTTCTACTTAGTTATTATGTAGAAGTAGTATATTGCTCTGGTTTATATTGTTTCTTTAACACCTGATTTTTTTTATTACTCTTCTAGGCAATCTATCAGTAAAAATCATTATCATTGGAAATACAAACACATATAAACTAAAGAATGAAATAAAACAATTTAAATAAAAGAAAAAAAAATTAAGATGGTGATTAAAAGTATTCTCAAAAAATCATTGTATTTTTTTATGAAAGAATATCATTTACAGTGAAGTAAATGTTATCAACAAAACATGCAAGAAATGCTAATCATTAATCATGCCTAAAAGTTTTAAGAAATTAAAATAAAAATAAATCCTCTAAATGTAACTTAAGTGCCATTGAAAGAGAGATTGACGTGCGAGTGAGAGACCACTATTAGAAAACAGATGTGTGAGTGATAGAGATGAGAGGTAGCAGGGTTGTATTAGTATTAGCCAGTCAAATGATGGCTGTATATGGTAGAACTATATGATTTCTATTTTGACCATATGGGGCAGAAGTGGCAAACCCTTTTGAGGCCACTTGCCCAAAATTCAACCAAAACCCACTTATTTATGACCAAGTGAAAACACTGAAAATAAACCCTAAAATAGGAGTTTGGTTTAGCAAAACAACACACTTGTCTTAAGACTTATAGAGAATAAACAAGAAGAGAGTTTCCAATAAAAAAAATTATTACAGAAAATACATTGATTTGCCTTGATTTTGCATGTTTAATGGAATTTTAGCTGTTGTATAAATACTGATTAATTGTCAAACCTTAGCTCATACTTCATTAATGTTTATTTTGAGCACAACACATGCAGCACTCAGGTTATGTTAATAAGTCTGTTCCCTGTGTCACGTTTGATATAAAACAGCTGTTCACACTTCACACCAATAAGATCCAAACAACCAAGTTTAGTAAGATAAGCACTGGAGTCTCCAGATTTTCAAGATCTAACTATTGTAAGCAAGAAATATCAAGCTCTTCAAGCTTAGATGTAACTGAAGAAGTAAGAGAACACACGGATGTTTCTATCTGATGTATTCTTAGCCATGTAACAATATGACTGGCCCAAAGAAATGAAATTGGGTCAATAATTTTTTTTTTATCACTTCGATTGCGTTATTTAAATATACATCTAGGGCTAGGCTAAGGTCTATGCCAGTGGCATACATAATACAATTAGTGAAATGTTCAAGAACAGACTAAAACTAAAACATTTAGATCTAGTTAAATTACATAGTATCATTTTATTGTGATTACTGATTGAGGAAGTAATATTTTAGTCGCGTGCTGGCTGAGGAGGTTCTGCGTGCTAATTTAAACAGTACTAACAGTGTCACGCGCGCCATAGTTTCGCTATCACTGAATCTGATCTTGGGAGATCTTAAATGTGCTGCTCTTTTGGGCTCTGCCCTATTGGATTCTCTAATACTGAACTGAACTGTCCCTTAGCCCGACGCTGGGTCGTTGGGGCACCATTTTGAGCTGCTCATGCCATGTGTCACGGTTCTGAGCTGCCTTTTGGGATACAGTGCTTCTCAAACTTGAGTGGCGGACCTGTAGGAATTTTTCCATTGCACCAGGGACTATTTTCCCTATTAGTATTAACCCCCTTATTGAATACAGCCATAAAATATTTGGCACGAATTCGGTTATAGTAATATACTTTATGTCATACAAAAATTTTGAAAATATTAATAATTTGTCTTTCACTGGTCTTTATGGTCATGGGTGGTAACTACTTTACTTCAACTATGTTCTTCACCGTCAAGGGCTGGAATTATGAATTATTTGCTAAAAAGGTTGCTTGAGAATAAAGGGTGTAAAATGGTGGGGCTAATTTTTATCAATGATTAAAATATATATAAATATATTTACTGTAAATGATTGTCTCTATGATTTTGTCATAACAGAGTCCATTTTAATGACATGTTAAGTTTGTTTCTCCATTGAGGTTACCAGTCTTATGAAACATTAGATATAGGGGGGATGAGCACAATATAGAGAAATTATTTTACTTTATTGGATGTAGTACCAACCGATGCGTACGAAGAATATCGTATTTCATTATCATTGTACCCCTAAATATAGGGGCATAGGGGTTGAAGTTAAGTGTCGTGTCTATGTCCTATTATGAATGCGTTACGAGATTAAAGATACGTATAGATTAACCTTAATATATAAGAAATTAATAGGTGCGTATTTTTAAATAAAAGCAAAACATAAAATTCATTGTTATTTGAAGTTACTTTTTTGTAAACTTAAGTTTGAGTTACTAAAAAGAAACCAAATTATGCAACATAATTTAATAACATGTCACTCAGTATTGCAAATAAAATTTCAAATGAGTTTAAAAGAATTCTTATCTTGCCACCTAAGTTTTCTTAATAACAGCCCAATTTTAAAATATACTAGTACTGGTGCTTTGTGATGCAGCGATTTCGGGGAAATTAAACTTTAATGCACATCGGATAATTTAAAAAAAAATTACTTGAAGATAAATTGTTCTTTCTCACTAAGTATTGTGCCTATTTGTATACCCATATAGACTCTAGTTAAAAATATAAGTGTTCTTTTTATGTACTAGGGTATGAAAAAATGTCCACCAGAACAACAACAAAAAAAAATAATATAAAACTTTCATTTATTGTATACATTTTTGTTTTATTCATTCATTTCCAAATTAGATCTAATTATTTTTGGTGCGCTGCTTTCTAAAATTGGTAGCGTGACGGACTGGGCATACATTGCAAATTATGTATATTAATAATATTGGGATACAAATTACGTCATCCAACAATTTAGAAAAGAATAATATTAAGCTTTTATTGCTTATTGTTTATTTAATATCGCCTTTATTTTGTATTAAAACAAGCAACAAAGCCCGTCCTTGGACGTTCCGCCGTCGTTTCAGTAGCTTGTTTAATTCCCCTTCAAGTCAACAGCCCTCTCGAACGGCCATACATGTGCCTTACGTCTATTAATACTATTCATCATAGTTACAATAAATAACCCGCAAAAACAAAGTTTTTGACTTTAAATCCCAACGCGTACCGCTCAAAATAAAGTCTTGGAAAAAATACTACACCTCAAATAAAGGGCCGTCCATAAATGACGTAAACGATTTTGGCCGATTTTTACCCCCCCCCCCCAACTTTCCCACCCTCGTCACAAAAACTTAGACCTCCTCCAATATGACGTCACAAAGCTGTGTAACCCCCCCCCCCCTTTTTCATAAAAGCTTAATTTCAATTTGAAAAGGAGCATGTGTAAAAGTGTTTTTTTTACGGGTTGTCGTCACGAAATTATTTAGTAATTAACACTAAGCAGTGGCGTCACTAGAGGGGTGCGAGGGTTGCTGACCGCACCTAGTGACGCTATCATAAGGGATGACACTAAGCTGTAAAATCCGTATGTTCCCGTTATTTGGCACGGGTAGACTCGGGGGGGGGGGGCTCTATGTGGTAAGTCGAATAAGGCCCTGGGTGACACCAACCCAAGTGACGCTTCTGCCATAGCATAGAATTAGAATGTTGTTCCAATGTGTTTTTATTTTTTTTAGGGCTGCGGAAATTAACGATTAATTTCTCAATTAATCGTTAAATTTTTAACGATTAATCGACCCATAACTAACTAATTATTGGAAGTCAAAAGGTAAAAAAATAATAATACTAATAAAGTGGCTGATAAATAATAACAAATTTCCTGATGATTACACGAACATCTTATCTTATCTTATATGTTACAGACGCTCCTTCTGTACAGAAGATTATTGCTTCCTGCGTATTTCTATGGTTTGTGTTTAGTCCTGTATTCTTACTAGAGTTTTAAATGATGATAAAGTGTTGGCTTTCCTGGTTTCTTCAGGTAACCCCTTTCACGCCCGTATACCGGACGGAAAGAAAAAAAAACTTGTATGTGTTTGTTCTTGCATATTGAATAAGAAAGGTGTTTTTATCTTTATGTCTATCTGAGGGTTGTATTAAGTTATCTTTGTGTTGTATTTCTAAATTAGAATTAATTGCCTTATGTATAATTACTAATTTACTCTTGGTTCTTCTATCCTCTAGTGTTTCAAGGTTTGAATGATTTAACTAATGGTGTTACTCTTGTCAGTTTTGAATACTCTCCATGCAGTAATGAATCTGGCAGCTCTTTTTTGGATTTGTTCTAACTTATCAATATTTTCTTTGCTGGATGGGTCCCATACAGAAGATGCATATTCTAGTATAGGTCTCACCAGGGTGAGGTAGCATTTTAGTTTTATATCTTTGTTACATTTGTAAAAGTTTTGGATTTAATTACACGAACATTTTGGTTTTAATCTGAGTGAATGTTCAAAATGTTGATAAAGTTTACCAACCATGGTTCTAACACCTCGCCTACTTATCAAACCAAATGAATAGCGAATTAAGCTCATGGCAGTAATGAAGTCTGACTCAGAGACAGAAAATGAAGACAGCTCTTCGGATGAAATACAAAATGAGATTTAAATTCCTGAATCCATAAACCCTCTACAATGAACTTAATGAACACCGATATGGCGATATCCGATAACGTCATTCCTTGTCAAGACCGTTTTGTGCGTACCAGTTACCTCAGTTCCATGTGAATGATTGTTCAGCTCGGCTGGTTATATTGTCAATTAGACCCGCTCATCACTTGAACCTAAAAGAATGCCAACACACTTGTCATTTTGCGTTATTGTTTAAAATACGATATATAAAGGAGACATTCCAGTGTTATTTAGATTTTCAACAATAATGTTTTATAAGTGTTACTTATATAATCGAAATTAACGATTAATTGAACGTTAATTTATTGAAGAGTTAACGATTAAATTTATATTAATCCTTAACAGCCCTATTTTTTAATTTTAAAGAAAATATCAACCTTATGAGTTTGGAATGATTAAGAAAGAAATACAAACTAATACAAAAGCCAGAAAATACTTCTAAGACTTTTAGGATCCGTAACCTCTTTAAAAAAAAATAATTAGCCGACCCGCATCGTAGCATACGCCGCTAATGATTTAGTGATGGGTACACACAGTTGCGCATGTCTGGAGAGCGAGGGAGGGCGCTTAAGTATTTATTTTATGAAAGTAATTGTTGAGGAGAGTGTGTGACTACTTTTCTGTCACTGAGCACAACGGAGAGCACGAAGTTATTATGCAAATGTCGAGAAACAAAGCTTACAGCCGTGTAACGAAGTCATGTTCGAAAAGAAAATGGGAAATGAATATCACAAACACAAACATTTTTAAAAATTAAAAAAAGCAATGTCTTAGCTGGGGTTTGAACCTACGATCTACTACACTAAGAAATACATGCTATTTCGATGTTCTGAAAGAAGAAAGTATTTGGCCTCAATTGAATGCATTGTTGGTCTCGATGACCCCTAACCCTCTGCACTACCATTTCTTACCAGCTGATTGGTCGGTGGGGTTAGACAACTTGCTTGGTGTCCGGCATGTTTGAACCATGAGGAGAATTATATATATATAGAGAGATAATAATAACCTCTCTACAATGTAAAAATCTGCTTCGTGATACAAACACCTATAGGATCCAGGAATTTAACATGCAGTATTCAAGATGGACCTAATGAGAAAAAAATCATGTCATATGCAAGACCGAACTTTAAAAAAAGTAGACCTCATCACTCATTGAGAATACGATTTTGGGGCACCTTGTTTTTAAGAAATTGAAATATAGTTTTATAAATTAATGAAATCGCTAAGACAGTTTTGACCCCTGACCCTGATATTAAGGGTGTTTCCCCTGTGGCATGGCATGGTCCAGCCTTAGAATAACGCGTAGACACAGGGTGAATTTTAATATATTTTGGGAACAACTGGCTTTCTCACTGACACTACTGTGACGTAATAATTTTTTTTTTTAAAGTTAAATATATACACAAGAAGTCGATATAAATTATCCGGACGCATGGGGAAATTAGTGCTCCTATCATCATGAAGAATTACCCTTTTATGTTTTTTCTTTCTCTTTCTTCCTTTTCATTAATAAGGGGCCGTCCATAAATGACGTCACGCACCTAGGGGGGGGAGGGGGGTCACACTTTTGTGACGATGCGTGACGTGGGGGAGGAAGGGGGTTGAAGAAATGTGACGTCACATCGAAAGGGTAACTTTAAATAAAACTTCCACTGAAATATTTGGTCACTTAAAATTTATTTAATGACTTTTTTTTTTTATGCAATGCTTCTCAAAGTGCCGGTCGATAGGCTATCAGACGCTGGTTGGCGTAAGTTAAAACGACACGAAAATTAAATATAATTATAATTCTTAAGTTTGAGAATTCACAAGAGAACATAGGAAATTGTAACCCTGCGTCGTTTGATGTTGACATCAAAGCTTTTGTGATGTAACCGCAGTTTGGTTCACTCGCGGCAGGAGTCTGCGAACTTTTTTTTGGTCGGTTATCCCCCCCCCACCCGAAACTGCAACTGGTGAGTTTTACAAACAGGACAAGTGTCTAAAAAGATCTGAATAGGATTATATGTTGATA
>MUZC01001202.1:97239-135046 GCA_002072015.1 Radix auricularia | reverse complement strand
TTTTATGGGGCCCCATTTTTGGGGGGCTCCCGTACCTCTATGAGTGGGCATTTAACATTCTCTTTCGCCAATTATCATCGGTAGATTAAACTCAACAACTTCCTAAAGTTTCATGCTCTCCACCTACATCGTGAAGGGAAGAAGTAGTGATTTTTAGTTTTTAAATTTGGGCCCCCAGCCCCCCAGTAAGAGATACTTTAAAAATAATTTCACCTGCTAGCATCGTGAAAGTGTATTTATAAACTCACCAATATTTGATGAGTCTACCTACTCGGAAATTAGGAGAATTGGTGATTTTCAATTTTTATATAGCTAATTTAATGAAAATATCGTTTTCGGGGCCCCAGCCCCCATGAGTGGGAAATTTAATATTCTCTTTTGCCAATTATCGTTGGAAGCATGTAATCAAAATATTTCTTCAGTTTCATGCTTCTACCTACGCGGGAATTATTGATTTTCAATTAGTATATAGCTTATAGAAGGAAAAAAAAACAGTTTTGGGGCCCCGGCCCCCATGAGTGTGAATTTCATAATTCTTTTTAGTCAGTTTTTGTCGTAAGAGAGTTTCCAACAACTTCTTAAAGTTTCATGCTTCTACCTACACGGGAAGTTGGAGAATTAGTGATGTAGAAAAAAAACGTTTTTGGGCCCCCGGCCCCACATGAGTGAGATTTTAAAAATTCTTTTTCGCCAGTTTTTGTAGTGAGAGGGTACCCAATAACTTCCCAAAGTTTCATGCTTCTACCTACACGGGAAGTTGGAGAATTAGTGATGAATGAGTGAGTGAGTGAGTGAGTGAGTGAGTGAGTGAGTGAGTGCTTTCCCTTTTATTAGTATAGATATATATGTAATTCTCATCATGGTCCAACCATGCCGGACACCAAGCAAGTAGCAAGTAGCAAGCTGTCTAACCCCACCGACCAATCAGATTGCAAGAAAAGGTAGCGTGGGGGGTCATCGAGACCAACAATTCGTTGAATTGAAGTCAATTACTATGTTCTTTCAGAACAACAAAATAACATGTATTTTGTAGTGTAGTGGTTATTACATTCGCCTAGGTCGCAGGTTCAATCCCCAGCCAAGACATTACTTTTTTTAATTTTAAAAAATGTTTGTGTTTGTGCCCGTTCATTTCCCAATTTCTTTTCGATAATGACTCGCAACACCATAACAAGCACACGACGAATGAAAATAAGCTTGACGAATGATCTTTGTCAGGTTATGCTAATTAGTTTATGGTCGGTAAGCTAGGGTGGTGCAGGGTGGGGGTGGCAAGTGGCTAATCACAGTGCACATGTTTCCAGATGAATAATGCGTCGATTTTATCCCCGCATCTGAGGTTCATTCGCGTTGTTCTGATTTCATCATGATGTAGTTTGTGGCTGTTCACCCCCCCCCCCCCACACTTTCTTTGCACTATCTATGAGCAAATCTGCGGCGTATGCTACGCCGTGGGCATTTAGTCATGGTATAATATACTGAGGCCTTCTGTGCAGGACTTGATTTCATGAATCCATCACATGTATAAATGTTTTGATTCTGAAATTGTCTTTTGGTTAAAAGGTTCTTTAATTTAAAGCATCACCTTCACCATCATTTATATGGCTTCTTCTATTTCTACTTTTCTTGCAATCAACATCAGGCAATTTTTCCTTTGCTTTTTCTTCAAAATGATAAAAATTATCCTTAGAACATTTAATAAAATCCGATAAAAACAATTTCCTACATACATCTATAGAAAAACTTCGACACCAACCCTAGTGACGCCTCTGATTCGTCTTGTGATAGTCATCCAGCAAACGTTAAATAGGTTTTCGCCCAATATTTGGTGAAACGGACCTGACATGTATTTCGTCAGTCACAAAAATAACTGCTCAATTAAACAATCTTTGGGGTCTCCGAGAATTAGGTTTCATTTCCACTTTGTATTAACCATTTAGTTATATCCGTCCATGTCAACAATGATTCTTCTGTCTTTATGATTTTCACGAAACAAAGACACTCGATTATACTCTTTGTCAAACACGCTCAAGAATACACACACTTTATATTGTGTTTCTTTCATTCTCTGTCTTTCATTCTCCTCGCAACGAGCAATAAAAACATTGTTATCATCATTAAAAGATCTTAAAATTATAGTTTAAGCTCATTGCAATTTGATTTTAAATACTTAGTGTAAAGAAATAAGTAAAAGCCTAACCGCGTATGTCTTGGCTTCCTTGTCTAATTCACTAGACAATGGGGAAAACCCAGAATTTATGAAAGAGAAGAGCAGACATTAAATCACCAGGGTTGTCAAATTCTGAGCATATCTCTTTCTAACAATTTACCCTTAGCCTAAATTAAAAAAAGTTAATTGAATCAAAATTCTACTTTAAGACAAACGGCATAGGCCTAAATTTTATAAAGAAGTTATTGACAGTAATTGAGATCAATCCTTTTTAGAGTAGTCTCGGGTGTGTGACCGAGTCTCATAGCCGTACAGTGAGAGAGAGAGCCGTGTTCGTCAGTCATATCTACAGGGGGGGGGGGCGACAAAAACTCTGTCAGAGGAGTTGTTTTGTTCGGTATTGTTTAAAGGGAGATGGTGGAGATATAAAAAACAATACGTTAGCTGATGGTATGAGATGTGCGCCGGATGGATGCTGGTTGTGGGGAAGGGGGTTGGATTATGATATCCGGATTCCACTTAAAATATAATATGGTGATGTTAAGGGCTCACTTCTGCCAGCCAGATAGCATGGAAATCTCGACACAGAAATGCTTAACAACTTATAATCGTCATGTGGATTTATATTAAATTAGCAGTAACGCTATCATGTTCAATAGACGCCCAAATAAATTGACGCAACTGCTGTGTTTTCTCGGCATATTTCTAACATCATATAAGTAATCAAGTTTCAAAAACTATTAAAAATGAAAAGTTTCTAGTACTCTTTTGATCTATTCCCACCATGAGGTATATACAAGGCTGGCCAGACCTGTTGTAATTGAGAGCCATAAAAGAAATTTGAAAAAATGTTTAGAGCCACATTAAAGCACATATGGGTAATTAAACATAAACTTGGAAATCTTCCAGTAATTGCTGTAACATATTTTTCATAAATTGTACGCAAGCTGCATGTGGCCCGTGAGCCACGGCTTTGTCACCGTTGTTCTATATATTATACTTTATTACATAGATTGAGTACACTATCTCAAGACTACGTCCGTCTAATCTATTAGGTACAGTAGGCACTGTGTTTAGAGAACAGGTTCCCAGCCATTCTCGAATTACGGCCGATCGGGGTCGAAACGTCCTGGGGTCGAATTTGCAGGGTCGAACCGTCCGGGGTCGAATCGTCCGGGGTCGAAGTGTCCAACCGCCCCATTCTCTTGTGGTTCAATGTTCCATTTAAGCTCATGCGCGGTCCCGCAGTTATCTGATCGATACTGCACAACAGTTAAGAATTGACTAGCAGCAAATGTTTATGATAATATAGTACTGTGTCTGTGTTAGTGGGGTGTAACATTTTGGACAATGAATGGATGCTGTGCAACTTTGCACACGCGTTTGCCATTTATTAGCTAGGCATACTTCTCTTTTCTTTGGCGTCCCAACAGAAATCCCGAATTTAATATCAGTTTCAAACCTTTGAAAACGAACTTTTACAATGTGATTCAAATTTTTGCAAGGAAGATTTGGAAAGAAATTTCTACATTTAGAAAACATAATCAACGTAATATGTACCAGTGTCCTAATAGTTTCAGCTAAGGGGGGCCCTTAGTTCTTTCACCAAACATTCGTGAACTATTAAGAAATATTAAATGTTTTATAGTCTCTTGTCACGAGAAAATGGAGATTGAACAGGATCAGTATCATCAAATAACTTCGCCGTAAAATGGACTGTGGCAACGAATGCCTAAAGCGCCTACCACTAAAGGTCCACAGAGATATCACTGGTGGGCGCGAGCAAAGGATGATTTTTTTTTCAAATTTAAAAAAAAATTTAAAAAAAAANTTCAAGAGACAAACCATACAGGAACCCGAGCTGTCTTCCTGACCCACCGATCAATCAGCTTGCAAGAAAAGTTAGTGCAGAGGGTGGGGGGGGGGGGTCATCTAGACCAAGCCAACAATAGTTTCAATTGAGGTCTTCTTCTTCTTCTTCTTCTTCGTTCTCAATATTGAATATTGAGTTTTGCGTGCCACGAGTTTTGCGCCAATTGGCCCGTGGTCTCCGACTTTAGCCTGCTGTATTTTCTGGATTTGCTTCCATAGCCTTTGGTCAGCCAAGACCATCTGCAAGGCAGCAGTTGTTTTTTGGCAAGTGATGCACGCGTTCACATGCCACGGCTAAGGGTTCCACGCATTACTTTTCGCCCATTTGGAGCTGGGTGGAACTCGGGGACGCCCTGGGCCCCGGGAACAGGTCCTTGGCTTCCCATGGATTCGAACTCGTGACCATCGGAACGACAGTCGAGCGCGCTTGCCACTCGACCACCAAGGTCAATTACTTTGTTCTTTCACAACAACAGAATATCATACATTTCATAGTGTAGTTGTTATTACATTCACCTAACACGCGGAAGATGGTAGGTTCAAGCCCCAGCTAGGACATTACTTTTTTTTAGTTTTTAAAAATGTTTGTGCTCAGTGACAGAAAAGTAGTCACACACTGTCCTCAACAATTACTTTCATAAAATGTCACCCATCACTAAATAATTATTAGCCGCATATGCTACGACGCGGGTCGGCTCGTATGTATTTATTTTTAATTTTGATTATTGGAAGGCGATAGCATGGCCCCGAGAACAGTAAGCTTTGATTCTCTTTACATTTAGCTATACCAGAAATAACATAACATCACATTAGATTCTAGAGGACTATAATTGTTATATGGACATTTAGAAATGATTTTTTTTTTATACTTTGAGTAAATTAGCCTTAAATTATTATTACATTTGTTCAAATAATAAATTGATTAATTTGATGGATTAATTTTTAATAAAGAAAACAACCGAATATAAGGACAACAATGATGGCTCCTCAGACTCATCCTCACAATCTATATGTGAATCAAATGCAGTTCCATAGAATTTTTTTTTAAATCGTAAAAAAAAGTTTTTTTTTACTATAGTGGCCGTCCATAAAGTACGTCACGCTATTTTTGACCATTTTAATCTCCCCCTCCCCCTGTCACAAAATGTCACAAATCTCGGACCCCCCCCCCNCCCCCTTGAAAGTACGTCACCCTTTCGTACAAAAATTATTTTTTATTAACAAAATAATTAAAATTTAACATAAAACACCGAGACGTCACACATGGCCGGACACCCCCCTGTCACAAACTTTTATACATTTTTCCACCCCCGCCCCCCCCTTCTGAAGCGTGACGTACTTTATGGACGGTCACATAAATCCTTTATTTACGAGACATAACTAAAGGTATGTTCATTATAATACGCATCACAGGGCAATAAAAAACCTAAATTGTAGTTATGTCTAAAATATAAAAGATTTCTAGTAAATAGAAAAACAACTACAGTCTGCATGCTAAATTTCAGCTCGATTTGATCACGTATGTATAAGATAGTGCACGCCGCGAAACAGACTAGCAATTACTAGCATATACACTTACAGTTACAAATCGGGAATATATTTTTAAAAAGTATAATCAATATCATGTGCATCGCACCGCGCGACAGGAAAATATTTAAAAGGTTGTTCAATATAATACGCACTGTGACAATCTTGCACAAAAATTAACATGTTACATTGAGATAAATAGAGATAATCTAAAAATATATTAATTTAATTATAATACATTTGATCGATTTGAAATTTTGATAGATCATTTTTATTGTCGGCACGAGTCTTCCTGCAAAATTTCAGCTCGCTAGCATACAAGGAGTTGGGTTAAAATTGATAAAAAGTTTTTCTGCAAACAATCAAACTGAAGAGATTAAGACCATTACATGCTTTCTGCAATATGATGATAATCTAACGTAAATGATCACCCACTGCATCGAAAGAGCAAGAAACAAACAAACAAAAATAAGGCAGTGAATGCTATGCATTTCCTGTAAGCATAACAACCAGAAGAAAGAAAAGAATTGATGGGAAGTTGAGTTCTAATGTAAAACTGTCAATATAAACGTATTGCGACAGAAGTGCTGGACAGACTTCATATGGAGATGAAGAACTGATTCCAAAGGCTGGAAAACCACGTGGACACCTTTGGGTGTCTTCTTGAACCAATATACCTGTTGGAGTCTCTGGAGGATGGCACGTTGATGATAAACTGTGTTGCTTTTTCATTTGTATGATGAAATACAGGCAAGTCGCTTGTTCAATGACGTCATTGATTCATGAGCACTTTTCAAAAACAAACCAGTATCACAAACACCGATTGACATATTGAGGAAGCTGGCATCAAATGGTAAAGATGTGTGCTCAAACCTTGCTACCTCCATCCAAATTCACTTCATTGGCTACCCATACAAGCAAGAATTGATTTCAAACTGGGCGTCCTGTGTCACAACTTCTTTTCTGGCTCATGCCCTTCCTATCTTGCTGAACTTTTGTCAGTCTACTCACCAAGTCGTCAGCTACGCTCTTCTGCAGATACACACATTCTCTGTGTTCCTAAGACAAGAACTAAAACATTTGGCAAAAGGTCATTTTCTTTTTGTGCAGCCTAACAATGGAATTCTCTTCCATTACACATCCGTAGTATTTCAACTACTAAGTCCTTCAAGACTGAACTCAAGACACATCTTTTCAAAATTTATTTTGAAAATTAATGAAACAACATTTCTTTTAATGATTAACGTAGCTGATGTATAACGTATTGTCATTTATGTAGTTAGTATGATATAAATGTTTCTTTAATTAATATATTTATTGTTATCTCTATGTAAAGTGCTGTGAGCCCGGCTCCTTGCTAGGATAAAGTCCTATATAAATTGTCATATTATTATTATTATTATTATTATTATTATTATTATTATTATAAATACTGCTTACTCAGGCAACTTCTATCATTCTCAAAACTCAAGTTAATAATAAAAAAAGCTATCTCAGGTGCACAATGACGCAAGAAAGACTTAGAAACAAGACTATAATGTCAGTGGAGTCACAAATACAAGACATCATTGATCTAGATGATGTTATTGATGTCTTTGCTGCACCGAAAGCACGACGTCAGGTGGTATGAAGTGAGATATGTCACTTGTGCATTATCTCGCCAATAAACAGCGGTATAATTCGTTAAGAGTCTTGTTGATTATGCTTTGTTAATTTTACTGATGCACTGTACCATTATGAATTGAGACATATAATTCTATTAATACATTATCTTATGTCATGATCTAGAATGTCAAAATGCAGCCTCCCCCCAAAGATGCCAAGCCCCCAGGACCCCAAAATCCCTAGCTACGCCATTGGCAGTGGCGTAGCTAGGGGGGGGGCGGTCCGCCCCGGGCGGCACTCATTCAAAGGGCGGCATTTGTGGGCATTTGAAAAATAAACCCAGCCATTTCCGAAAACCGCCCCTTTTCTTTTGAAGGGGAAAAACCATAGTGAAACAAAAAGAATCTCAATTTTGAGTTTAAATTAACGGATTCGTGCAACATTTGTTTGATTACATAGTGGTTGTTATAACTTACGCAGAATAGTTTAAAAATTTAAAATCGCTCGAAAAAGGTAACTATTTGTTTGTAAAATTAAGTGGTATACGTCACAGATGGCGCTTTTATAAGAAAACTGCACAAAGAACACAACAACACATCACCGCTGGTACGAATATATGTAGTATTAATATCGCACGACAGTTTTAGCGTGGAATTTCGACATTCGCAGAATGATGCGCTAACAATACCTACATGACATGTTGGTTAAAATATTGTGTTTAAATTGCAAGTTGTAAATTATATTACTGTTTCAGGTTTTATAAAATTCTTGTAAGATAACTTATTGAAAATTAGATTTACTTTATTTTTACTGCATTAAAGTAACACATATAGCTTGTATTTTCATTAATATACGGGTATTCATTAAAAATGAACGATTATTCATTTCTCCGTTAATAAACATCACAATAACATAAATAATTCCGAAAAAGACATGCTTCAAAATTTCAAGCGTCTTGGAATATTGACATCTTAAGTAACGAGTAAAACGAGATCAGATGCTGGAATTTTACACAGTTCATGGCAATCTTTTACTTTCCTATGGTGCCTCAATTTATGGGAACCCGTAATTTTTAAATTAATGTAAACTATTTAAACCATTTGAAAGAAAGATATAAGCTAATACAGAACGCTTTACAGAGAGTTGGAAATATTGACTAGATGCCAAGTTAAAAGGAGAAATAAAATGAGTGAGGAAAATTCAGAAGATGTGGTTCTGTATTTAGAGCAAGAAGTACAACGAGAAATGTTTTTATCCATAGATTTAATTATAAAAGAAAATAAAATAACGAGGTGATGAGTTACATGTCCTTGCAAGAAAATATTCGTGTATAATACTATACCATCTAGGATTCTAAATGAAGACCTACAAGGCATTCTCGTGTCACAGAATGCCATGTTAGCGGACGATCTGGTGATATGGAGTTCAGGAAAAGACGTTGCAATACTGCAGAACCGGCTGCAGAATGATATGAATCGTATTGAAAATTACGCCAACCGTTGGCGCCTAGAGGTCAATACAGAAAAGACGGTCCATTCCATTTTTACTAATGGACGGAATGCACTGAAGTACGAGGTGGTACTTCAGATCTGTGGAAAGAGACTAAATTGGGATCGGACGCCAACGTACTTGGGAATAAAGCTGGACCAGAAACTCCAGATGCATTACCAATGCCGCGGTGACTAGGGCCAGCCCCGTTGAGTTTTTGCGAGACGAGACTTTGCGCACTATCGAAGCCTATGGAGACAGCGTGGTAAAAATCTTTAGAGACGGCTCACGTTTCAGAGATGGCAGAAGTGGAGGTTCTTTTCCTTTATCTTACCCCCAAAATATTTTTTGGGAAAAAAATCATATTTGCACGACGTGACAACACGTGGTACCCTAACCCTAACCTTAAACCTAACCCTAACCCTAACCATATAGAAATACTGTATTTTACTTTAAAAAAATTTTGGGGGTAAGATAAAGGAAAAGTACCGTAGTGGATACGGTGTACTAATTCAATACCCCCAACCAAGACCCGACAGCGTCGAACTGTCAGGGCCGTGTGGATCCGCAAACAGTAGTCATTAAGCCGAACTGGAAGCGATACACAGGGGTTTGAAGGAGGTGCGCCGACGTCTAGCAAAGAGAAAGAGTTTCCCGACCGTCGTGGTCTTCACCGATTCTCGGTTTTCGCTCGAGACCTTGGATCGATCCTCTCTGGAGGCCAAGACGGTCAGTGTCATTTTGGAGATAGTGGGTGAAGTCCTGGATCGTGGCGGCAGAGTAGTCCTACAGTACATCGCCGGACACTGTGGTACGACCCAATCAGACAGGGTCGACACACTGGCGAAGGTAGGCGCAGCACAGCCCTAACCCGAAAAGCCCCACATTTTAGAATGTACTTCGTTTCAAGTACAATTATTTATTCATGCTTATTAATTTATAAAAACCATCATATGGTTAACTTAATCAAGAGGCCGTCCATAAATGACGTCACGTGATTTCGGCTGATTTTTCACCCCCTCCCCCNCCTCGTCACACGGCATCACGAAACGAAAACTTAGACCCATTCCTCAATGTGACGGGACAAAGTTTCTCCCCCCCCCCCCAATACAAGCGGTATTTTGTATTTGAAAATGAGCATGTTAAAAATCATATTTTTTGTTTGTTTGGTCATTTAAATATGTTTTTAGTTTATGGTTGCACTCTAACATCGTAACACGCGTGAAACCACGTAAATCGTCATTGAATAAAGTTTGGGTAATCATATATTTCAGTGTCGCTTTTATTTAAAGTTGCGCATTTTGAATGACATCAAATGTGTGACTGCCCCCCCCCCCGGTGAATGACGTCATTTATGGGCGGCCCCTAAAAGGACGGTATATTGGAGACCACCCCGGGCGGCAAAAGCTCTAGCTACGCCACTGGCCATTGGATATAAGAGTGCCCAAGGCCTACCTTTTAGGGACCTAATCAAGAATAGTAATTTTAATTTTAAAAAATAAATGTAATTAAAATTAATTTGTGTGGTTTTTTTTTAACAATAGGGATAATTTTGACCAAAGAAAGGCGTATTATTGTATTGATTCTTAAATTTTTACACTCCTTTTTTCCCTCTTAATTATGCGAGATTCGGGAGTAATAGTTTTGTGACTTTCGCGTACAGTGTAGCCACAGGTAGCTTTATTAAAATGATCCAAGGTGTTCTAAAGTGTGCAATATTTAAATTGGACGCACCATTTTTGTCGTGACAGACTGATAGTCATGGCGTGATTCAGTGGCGTCGCTAGGGGGCGGGGGGGACACCATTAGGGGGGTGACACCAAAGGATAAATTTTTACTGTGTTACATTTTATATCAGAAAAAAGAGACACATTTTTATATATATATTGAAATAAATTAAGAAACAGTAAAAATACGGTAAACGCCGAAACTTTTTATTGACATCATGGACGATTCCCACTCTCTCTTTTCATCAGTTAACTTACAATAATAAAACCGTCCCGACAAAGAAACAAAATTTAAAAAAAAAAAAAAAGCAGCAACAGAGAGATTTTTTTTAAAAAAGGGTGTGTCTTCTGTTGTAAAATTTCAATAGGGAAAAAATTAGAATTTCTGCGCCTTTGCCAGAAAAGTTACTATCAATTTTATCTCTTATTCTACCTGGGACACGGTCGCAGCTTTTGTTAAAATCCAATTATGAAAACAAGTTTAAATGTCCAGAATTTATCTTCCATTTCTAACATACAGCAAACAGACACTAACATCATAATTCAACTCATTTGTCTAATGTTAATACAAGGAAAATATCAAACACTCCCTTAAACAATAATTGACATTGGTGGCTAGCATTGAAGCAGAACAAATGCTTTAATATCACTCGCCGACAACTTACAAAAAAGACTTTGATGTCACGAACAAGCCGGTGTGATATTTTAATCAAAACAATGGGAGTTGTTTTTGGGGTTATAGTGTGTTGAAAGGAGGGCTTTGAAATGACAACTCAGTTTGCGCTGGACACCTTGAGAAGGATTTTTTTTAGACGACACGGAAATCAAATGGCTTTCACGGCACTTTGCTTTACACGTATTGTTGCTCAAATTGTTGAGAAACATACAAGTACAGAATGAATACTGTGAAGAGCTGGTCCGTTTGTATAATGACCCATAGTCATGGTCAATGAATATTTTTTCGTAGTGTCATTCATGAAGTAGTTGGATAATTTGCCAAATTAAGCAGGCTGTTACAAAGGAAAAAAATCTAACTACCATGGAGGCATACCAGTTTGTATAATGAAGGATCAATAACCTAAGAGGCCATGAGCACCTTGGTGACAAATTTCATTGGTCTGTAGAAGTCGCTAAAATGTTTTCAGGCTGTAAGGGTGAAAACTTAGTCCCATTCTCAAATTCGTTGAATGTCTGAGTTGGCACGTTGACTATCCTTTTCTTGAAATCGACTTGATGCTATGGCGTATATTGTTGTAAGCGTTAGTCGACACCTCAAATTTTAATTTCTGACAAGAAGAACTTGATGCCCTAGTTTCTAAATAAAAAGCAGTGTTTAAAAGCTATGAAGACATTTTGCAGAAACTTATGGATCAGTATCGCAATTTAAATTTGTGATGAATGCTAGCGGAAAAAATTAAAATGTGGGTTGATGCAGACTTTCGAAAAGTCATTCAGTCATTCATTCAGTTTGCCATGACTGAAGAATAGTTCAGCGACTTTGTCATTCTTTTGGATATTTGTGCCACATTTCTTGCATCGAGCACTGGTTGCGAATGTTGATTAAGCCTAATGAATTCTATAAAAGTAAAATATAGAAATAGGTTGGAAGAGTTACATTTAGACTTGCTTATGAGGATTAAATCTTGTCAGAATGATGGACATCGGATCAACCTTGACGAAGTCTATAAAATATGGATCTCGTTGAAAGACAGACGCCAGATCGCCCTAGAATAGATTAGCGGCTTATGGGTATGTTGGCATTTCGTTGATTTATGCATGATAAATGCCGTTGAACAGATGAACAGAAATATACATTTATAATTCTTGTTTATTTTAATATAATCTAATATATTATGTTGATACAAAATGTGTCAGTTAATGTACATCGGTCCAATTGGTGCATGTATTTTTGTGAGATGTCAAAAATTTGAACACAAAAAATGGTACTCTGTTAAACTTTGAACATGTGTTTTTTTGAAAACAATATTTAGCACAACAACCGGCAAACCTTAGAGGGAACATTGATTCCCACTTAGCTGTTTATCTGTTATACAAACTTTTTTTTTCATGTGGTAAAGAAATAAAAATACCATCCTTGAAGGGAAGGAAAGTGCTGATTTACAGTGTTACAAGGTGACAAAAATTTAAAATTTTGTATGTTCCCTTTATTAGCCACTAGAAGACTGGAGGAGTTCTAGGGATTTGGGGCCGTGCATAAATGACGTCACATGCCTAGGAGGAGGATGTCCCGCATCTGTGACGATGTGTAACAAGAGGGAGGGGTGTGTTTAAAAAGTGACGTTACATAAAAAACGTGCAACTTTAAATGAAGTTCTACTTAGATATTTGATTGTTTACAATTTATTTAATAGCGTTTTTAATGGTTTTAACGCGTGTTTTGATATCAGAGTGCAGACTTACACTAAATACATATTTAAATGACAAAAAATAACTTGCCACTTGATAATTTTTATTTAGAAGATACGGCTTGGGGGGATTCAAAGCTTTGTGACGTCATATCGGGAAAAAAGGGGCTGTGGATCTAACTTTTTGTGACAAAGTATGATGCGGGGCGGGGGGGGGAGGAAAAAATCGGCAACCTCGCGTGACGTCATTTATGGAAGTCCCCGTAAGTCGTGAAAGGGTGACACCATGAGCTTCCGCCCCGGGTGACACCAACCCTAGCGACGCCCCTGGCGTGATTTATATTAATACATCCTATTTTTGTTTATATACGTTTACTTTACATTTCAAATAACTTCCAATCTTATAATTTAATCACAGTTTTGCCCATAACATTTTTTAACGGAAAAAAAATAATAAAATGACTCAAAATTTTCCGACATTTTTGAAATTTGGAAGTGAAGGAGGAAAATAAATCGTTGAGTACAATATTTTAAACTTAAGTGAATTATTGCCTATTTAATTGTTATATGTAAAAGTTGGTGTGTATCTTGGGTGTGCCTTCAACAGGTTTGTAGTGAGTTATTGCCTATTTAATTATATGTAAAAGTTGGTGTGTGTCTTGGGCGTGCCTTCAACAGGTTTGTAGTGAGTTCATTGGCGTCGCTAGGGGGTGCAGTGGGGGCGGGCCGCCCCGGGTGATAACATCAGGAGGGTGACACCATACTGTAAAATTCTATATATTCCTGTCATTTGGCACTGGAAAACTCGGAGGAGTTTTATGGGTTAAATCGTGAGGGGGTGACACCATAAGCTACCGCCCCGGGTGAAACCAACCCTAGTGACGCCTCTGAGTGAGTTATTGCCTTATATTTAATTGCTATCTGTAAAAGTTGGTGTGTGTCTTGGGCGTGCCTTCAACAGGTTTGTGTCTCCGCTACTGGAGGACGGAGACAGAAATGTGTGTATGATTGTGCGATAGTCACCGGCCCCTTTCACTGTTCAACACCCATGTAGGGCCATCAGAGTGCCCGACAGTCGCGGCGTCACTCGGTGGTTGTTGGGATACCTGACACCGGGCACTTGTGACGTCAGGACCGGGGGGGGAGGTTCTTGTCGAATCCGTGGGAACATTTTCTAGAGTTAATTGACTTCTTGTAAGTGGCATCCCACTAACATAATTAACCTACTATTCTATAGTCATTCATACGTTCAACCTATTTCATTAATATGAAATAATATATAAAGTACTACATTGTTGCTTGGTACCATTTCAGACATTATAAGTATTATAAACTATATGAAATCATTTTAAACCTAAAATGCTGCTGTTTTTTAAGAGCACCAAATGCAACATATATTTTTATGTGATTAGATGAATTTTTGGGCATTCGCCAAAGTTGTTTGATGCAACTGCTTAAGAAAAGGGACCGGCTGATTTTAAAAACCTTTGATTGGAGTTCAGTATCCTGCTTGTCAAAGTTTAAATATTTGCATTTTTATATTCTTCAACATCTACCCATATTTATTATCTGAAATTACCCTAACTCAAATTCGAGTGTTTTAAAATTTATATTTGTGTCTTTATTCTGATTGTCTAAAATCATTTAATAAAATTCAAAACTAGACACAAACCATGATAAGAGTAGAAACAATAATCTTCTGTTTAGAATGAGATTCTGTACTTTATAAGATAAGACAAGACATTCAGCAAGTCTAAAACCAAATAACGTCCTCCACTAATATTCCCTCTATGGTTGGCTGGCCTCTGTGGAAAATTACGAACTCGTGTGTGTTAAGTTGCTAATTATCCATTTTTGTATTGCAAAATTTTATACCCCGCAAACACATATTATATTATTCTAAAGTCATCCCTTTAACCAAGCTGAATATATAACACCAATCTGATGTGTATATTTACAAAAGTGGGGCTGGGGAGGGGTGATCAGACAAATAAACTCTCTTAAACCCCGATTATTGTGTTGTGACAATGTTATACTTTTTCATTTGAGCTATTAGTTTCAAGATTATGACTCATAACCTTCAAATAAATCTTTCCGTAAAAGTAATGACAACAAATTTTCACAATGATATAGGAAATATCTACGGAAAATAAATCTTTTAATTTATCACCTCAAAATAAAAAATACTAATGTTCTTCGTTTCGGCGTTAAATCAAAGAAAAATGTAGCACGAAGGACACAATGTCAAAGACATTATTTTTCTTTATTAAAAAGCAAACAAACTTAAGACTATAAGAAAAATTTAAAAAATAAAATAATTACTTGTACAAAATCTTTTAAAATGTTGTATATGAAATAATCTGTTTGAAACTTTCTTAACGTCTTTTTGTGCGTGCATAATATCAACTAAAATATACAATTATTTGCCTTTCATAATACGAATGCCAAAAAAGTTTGAAATCCCAAATAAATTGATTACTAATCTATGAAACAAATAATCAAAGGTAGATCTTAGCTCCCTTATTCCCCATTTCCCTCAAAGAAGTTTAATCTACCAACAACGGTAATTCATGCAGAGTAAACATATCATTAGGAAATATAAATTGAAAGAATGAGTGTTTACACAATTACATATTAAGTAAGGAAAGGTCCAGAAATGACGTGCTCGCCATAAAAAGGCGTAAGGGGAGGGGGTAACCATTTCTGACGAAGTGTGACGAGGGGAGGGGGTGTTCGAGAAATGTGACGTCACATCAAATACCTGCAACTTTAAATAAAAGTCCCACTGGAGAATTTGATTGATTTCAATTTAATTTATGTCTTTTTCAATGGCTTCCTGCGTGTTACCATAGTAAAGTGCAGATTGACACTAAATACACACTTAAATAATAAAATAGTAATTTGCAACATGCTAATTTTCAATTTAATTTGGGGGGGGGGGGAGCTTTGTGACGTCATATGTAGGCGCGGTTCTAAGTTCTTTTGACGAAGTGTTACGAGGAGCGAGGAAGAGGGGTTAAAAATCGGCCAAAATGGCGTGAAGTCATTCATGGACGGCACCTAAGATTAAAGACTGTCAGGAATTACGTGAATTAAGATGATTGTTTAGCTACGATTATTAACAACTTGCATTTAGAAAGTGTTAAAAAAATATTTACCTTTTTTTAAACATTAAAGGCTTTCAAAGGATTTAAAATCTTATGCATTGTTCAAAAGTTGCAAGTTAGGTACAAAGCTTAACTCAAATATACGAATTCTTTTTTCTTTCAAAAATTGTTTGGTACAATGTAGTATATTGTTATCATTGTTAGAAAATATTTTATGAATAAGACGCTGGCTTTTTTCCATCTCCTTTTGTTTTCCCACGTGCAAATCTTGTTTCAGCCAGATCTGATGTATTCGTGTTAATAGCTCAATCCGCAAAAAAAAATTAGTTGAAACACATAACAGAGCCATGACATTTTTGAGAACGGTTATTGTTGCCGTTCACAACCCATCATTAAATCGACATCGTGCGATCGTCAATCTTTGTTTTTTCAGACACAATATTTCTTTAATGCTTTCTTATCTATGTCTTTCAATGCTTATCACACACGAATGAACGCCATCCTAAAGTGTACCCACATCATCCCCATCTCCCCCATCACTGCTGTCATCACTAGAGTCTGAGGTACAGTGAGGTTCGAGCACAAAGTAATGGCTGGCACCTTCAACATCAGTCTTTACTAAACTATCTGCGCCAAAAGCGCCCTGTTTCGAATTATTACTTGAGGGGACCTGTGAACTTTTTCCCACAGTGACCTTTGAACCACATAAGCCTTTATCAGTTTCACTTATTTCTGCCCGGATACTTGATCCACACAAGTCTCCCCCAGTTCCGAGGAGGCCAGCTTCCCCCAACTCAACCATGTTGAAGGCAACTTCTGATGCGGAGCGCTCAATTCGATGTCGTCTTAAATTGTTGTCATCGGGGCTGAACGGAAGTGGTCTCGACAATTGTTTTTTCTTTAAATTTTGAGATGGATTCACGTCCATCCCGGCGATGCGAGCAGCGTGTCTCATACGACCTCCGTTCTCTGACTCAGTTCTGAAAAGTGGTGGCCGTGACCCCGGAACTGGTGGCAGAGGTCCCAACTTTCGAATGATCTCCGCTTCAGGCCCAACTTTTGTGGGGGACACTTCCGGCTTTGGGGACTGCACCTCTGAGTTACTCGAATCGCTTCTCCTTCTACAGTTGAGAAAATTGTCTTTAGCTGCCTGCAGCTCAGAATTAGCGTCTCTAAAGCTTTCTGATTTCTTCACCAAGAGAATTGGTGTGCGCTTTGAGCACGCTCGAGGCAATTGTTCGTACCCCGGTGTGCTGGATTTTGGGATAGAGGCTTTTCGTTTGTTTATGTTTTCCGTTGCGTTCTGAGTCGAATAAACAGATTCATTTAACATAGGGACTAAGGCACTCTCGACTGGCTCAAACGTGATGTTCTTGGGTGTTGATTTATTTTCTTTATTCTCCTGGTCTGGAACAACTTGGAGTCTCGCATTTTGTAGCACCGACGGCAAGTTATTGGCGGGGTCATTGGACAGGCTCTGCAGGTTGACGTAGTAATACACTGTTTCGGCTTGTCTCGATGACTCATCTGCATTGGAGATGTGAAAGAGCGTCAGCTGGCACAGAATTTTATCATCACAAACTCTTTCCTTTGTGTGATCAGATGCAGGGTCAACGTTGGCGTTGTAGCATGGAGGGCTTGTTGAGCATCCTCCTTTCACCGCAGTTTCATCGCTTCGGTGTAATTCGTTTGTAGTGGCAAGCTGGAGGGACAGGTCTTTTTTAAGTGAGCTCGTCAACGTCCAGTATCTGTCGAGAGTTTCATAGATCCCTTCCTCTTCTTCGTTTGTGCTGTTTGCACACTTCGTGCCACTTCTTGGAAGGCTCAAGTCGCTCGCCTCAAACTTGCGATCAAATTTTTTCCAATCGTGTTTGGTGCATTGTGGGAGGCTGGGCGTGAGGATGCTGTCGAGTTTCGCGCTGAGTGGTAGCGCCGACAGTGGAGTGGTGAAGATGTCCCCAGTCTTGTTGTGTGTCAGCTCGTTCTTAGAGCCCAGGATACAGTTGGAGGTCAGTTTGTCCTGACGACGGTATCTTTCAATGGACTTTGATTTAACTTTAACCTGAAAATAAAGTTAGGAATCGATAATTAAATATAAAACACAAGTTTACAATGACGATTTAATCTAAGTTCTGAATATTATAAGTAGTTTCGAGGATAAGTTTTCTTAAGAGCGAAAATTGCAATATTGTTTTCCTTTAACCAATGCATCCTTTTAATCTTTTTCGTAGCAGAAAGCGAATGTTACCTGATCAATGACGTCATATATGCCATACTCTGATGTGTCGTGAGACGTTTCAATTGTGTGACAACTCCTTTCTCGCCGTCTCTGGAAAGGCCTGTTCATAAACAATAAAGAATATTAGTTGACGTTAATTTTTTTTCAATAACAAAATGTTTTGAGTTAGATGATGCATGCATATGTTTTATGGCTAGAGGAAACCAAAGCATCAAACGGTTAATTGCTTATGTGCCCACTTCCAAATTTGTTTGTCCACTATACTTAATTGTACATCAGTTTTTAGCCCCAGAAGTTAAAAGCGAAGTTGAGTTTGAAGAAAGATTTCACGTGTGTACTCTAGATCTAATTTAAATAGAGTCGTGAAATGATGAAGCATATTATATTTTGAAAGTTTCCTGGTCATGCCCTGAATATTAAAACATGATTTTCAGAACTAATATTTCTTGTAACGCATAATTTCAATCAAAGAGGCGTGCCCGTTAGGACAGTGGTAGCTTTGTAAGAAAAAATTCATGGGATTTTGAAAAATCTAAGGATTCCTTCTACTTCTACTTCAGTATGTTGGCAGTTGTCACTCCATATGGCCACGGTAACCTTTGTATAACATGATTATAGACCTTCTCAGGTCTCAAGAAAGTGATATATAAAATTAATTTTTAATAATCTTTGAACTCATTTATTATGTTCGTACGATTAATATATTTATTATGATCGTATGATTTATATATTTATTATGTTCGTATGATTTATATATTTATTATGTTCGTATGATTTATATATTTATTATGTTCGTATGATTTATATATTTATTATGTTCGTATGAATAATATATTTATTATGTTAGTTTGATTTATATATTTATTATGTTCTTATGATTTATATATTTATTATGTTCGTATGATTTATATATTTATTATGTTCTTATGATTTATATATTTATTATGTCTATGTCGAGCCAGACTCATGTGATTACGTTTACTCTTTTCTGCTCACAATCTTAACTGCCCATAGGCCATGCCTCGGTTAGCGTTTAAAAGTACAACATCTGGCAAGTTCTCCCCTTCCATGTTTCCCTCCCATTGCCTTTAATCATGCAGGTTGTCCAGTGAAGGGCGAACTTCAAACGCCACTTCATCCAGCTCTATACGTTGGCTTGCTGGGGCTGATAAATTAACCCAAAACCCTCATAATCAGACCCGCACTTAATGGCGACATTCCCTACTAATGGCCGACACTTTTCGAGAGCGAGGTTCGCTACTTACAGTATCTTGAACAACTGAAGTCATTGGGCGGCCACCAGGGCCGCAAGTGCTGGCTAGCGCCACAAGTTTGTATTCCATTTCTTTCTTACTGTTGTTCATTGGCCCAGAAATTAAGGAAAGTTCTGGCGAATGCCAAAGAGTTAAAATAATGTCCCACCTAGATAGACACTACCTCTTTAGATGTATCTTATCTTATCTGTTACACACGCCCTTCTGTACAGAAGATTATTGAGTCCTACGCTCATCCATGTCTTGTGCTTAGTCTTGCATTTTTATTAGATCTTTAAATGTTGATTAAGTGTCGGTTTCGTCGGACCACCCATTCCACGTCCAAATTTTGGATGGGAAGAACAAGAATTTGTATGTCTTTGTTCTTGCATACCGAATAAGAAAAGTTTTTTTTTGTTCTTTTTTTTTATCTCTATGAGAGGGTTGTAGTAGGTTCTTCGGGTGTTTTGTTTTTCTTCAATACGATCGTAATAAAATTTTATTATGTTCTTATCAAGGGGTCATGTTTTGAACTGCATATATATATATATATANTGTGTGTGTGTGTGTGTGTGTGTGTGAGTGAGTGTGTGTGTGTGTGTGATTTCAACAATAATTTCAAAGTGTGATTTATCAATATAACTTTAATACTCGTCAAGAATTAAAACGTGTCCAATAAGTTATTAAGTGACTATCTTGGCATTCAAAGTTCGATCTTGTTAGCGTTTAAGATATCGTAATTGAGCTGTGCCATTTGAAGATGTATCAATATCATTAATACTACACATGTATAATATGTATACAAACAGAAAGAAAGGGTCGAGAGTTTTTTTAGTTGTAACTTGAAGGTCCATAAGACTGCATCTGTATGTAATTTGAGTTTATTTGTCTACAGTGTTAGAAACTATTATTTATACCTTTTTATACTCCACTGATTCCGAAGAATAAAATCTTTAAATGCAAAAGTAAACCCAAACGCTTAAACTCCACAATATTCTGTAAAAATCAAAATAATTGGCCTATAAATCAACTTATTTCCCGTTTGCTTCTGCGGACGCTTCTGCGGACTCTTATAACAAATAATGAATTGCCATTTGGTAGCTTTTAAAAGTTCATACTCTTTTTGTAAAATGAGGCATTTCATTTTTTTCCCCTACCATTGGGAAAACCAAAGACACATCTGAATGCATTTTTGGAAATTTGTAATTAATAGTGTGTGTCATCAAAGGTTAAAATATGAGCTCCTTTCTATTTATAGATCTATTACATAAAATATGAGATCATTTCTGTAAATAGATCTATTTTATTCTGTTTGTGGCAACTGTGGCCGGGTATGATAATTTTCATTAAAGATTTGGGGCCCAAATATTTTTGGAGATTGTTATCTTTCGATACAAGCGGACCTTCGATAGTTTCATGAGAGGGAGTAAAACATGGGGATAAAAACACTTTTCTTATTCCATTGACAAGATGAAACACAAACAAATTATCCTTCCCGCCTGGCATTCGTCATATGGATGAGTTGCTTGAACAAACCAGAAAAACTAACAAACTGTCAACATTTAACCTCTAATACAAATTGCAAGACTAAAACATAAACCAATGGGAAAGCCTAGGATTTAATAATTATCTTTATAGAAGGAGCATCTGTATTATATAAGTTATGTTGTTTTTGTTCTGGGAGAGCGACAGCGTTTGTTTATTAAGGTATCTACTTACTTGGCCTTCCTCTTGGTGAGACAACATGCTATCACAAAGATGACGACTGCGATGAAGCCACCACACAGGACGGGCAGCAGAATTTGACTCAGATTTGAATCCTTCCATGGGGATAAACCTGGGCTGCAATTGACAAACAAACATCAAGATATATATAGATATATATATCTCAATAACCTCAAATTAATTCTTTAAAAAATCAACTTTGCAAGTTCTAAACGGAGCTGAACGTCCATTACACCTTACATCGTTTAGACTGTTTGTCACGTTATTATTTGTTGAAGCTTACAATTGTCTAGTAATTTCAATATGTTAACTTTCATCATTTACAACAATGTGGCTTAGTCTCAGTAAATTGAAGATTATAAATTATACGTCTTATGTATTTTATTGATTTATATATTTTTATAAAGAGGAAATGTTTCATGTCCAATTGTTAAAATAAATATGTCACATCTACCAAGCACATTTTATTTAGGATTAGGTATAGAAAGTTATGTTCCTTTTTTACTGTGCAAATAAAGTTGTTAGCTTGAATAATTTCAACGATCTCATAATTTAAAGAGCTATAGTTTTATTAAAATACTCTTATAACATTGGAACTGCTGCATAAATTTTGACTTGATAAAAATACTAAAATGGAATTTTGTCCCGTAATCTATTCCCTTTTCATCATTTGCAAAGAGCGAAGAAGTTTGGAACATTGTTGATTGTTTTAACTTTAACAGAAATTAGGCTTGCAAAAAAAATAATAATAATAATAATAATAATAAAAGCATCATTTTAATGGCTCTTCATTCAACAGTTATCTTGTAATGAACACGTCAGCCCCGAAACTTTTTAAAAAGTATGATAAATGATCCCAGAAGAGTCTTATAATATACAAAAGCCCAAATATAGCATTATATAAAGTAATTACCGAAAATATTTATCTGTGATTATTTTTAAAGAAGTCGTTTTAGATCTTGGATGGAATAATTTCAAGGCCAGAAAAATTGATAACAGAAACAATGGGGGAATTATTTTTTTCCTAATTCATGCTTTAGTAATTTAAAAAAAAATTGTATTATAACTATTTTTTTTTAAAAAGGGGTTTGCTTCTTAGGAATTTCAAGAACACAGATTATGTTTTAAAAGTACCTTCAATTGCAATCTTATTTTATCATTCGTAACCATTTTTTTAGGTTTACTTTTTAATTATAGCTATAATGTGGCACAGCACACCATTTAGAATAATTTCACTTTAAAAAGCATAAATCCCGGGGCAAAGCACAGAAACACCGCGATAATCCTTACCCCAATTCCTCACTGCTCTCCCCTGTCGAAGACATTGCTGGAGCCCGAGTCGGCAGTACAACGGTACCAACTTCGACAGCTGCAAATGTTTGCTGGGTCTTTGAGTCCGTCATCTCATTGCCATCAAGCAATGTCCCCAAACCGGCCAACACTCACATGAACAAATGAGATTTATCCGCTCGAACTAACCAGACTTATAAATAGCCACAGAAATCTCGTCAACAATGGAAATGTCTGAAAATGTCTGAAGTCTACCACGATATTTCTTGTTTTGAACACCGTCGGTTCTCGCCACGCGTTTTTTATATCCCGCCCACAAAGAACGGCTCGTTCGTGACGTGACTAGTCAGACTTTGTTGTTTAACCCAGCCCCTACCCCCTACAAATACAAAGGTAATGTCCAGTAAAACACAGAGCAAACAATAACATCTCTATCGCCATAGTGCACGCGTAATTAATAGAGCCCCACATGTCTAATTAACAACTTGGTGGGATAAGTGGCCAAAAACAATTATTTTTATTTATTTATTTATTAGTAGGGGGGGAGCTTGCACGGGGGACAACCAGGGACTGGAGCCAAGACTTGACTCGGCGTGTGACCTCGCGCAGAGTGCACACATTGCGAAGCCGATCTACCGATGAGTGGACATGAGAAAGACCTTCCGAGATCCGTTTTGCCGTGAGACATCTGGACTTGTAAGATAGGGGAAGACCTCTGAACTTGTCAAAGCAAACATTTCTTTGTCTAAGGAAATGGTTATGCCGGAGTGCCGGAACTTATGTAGGAATTTAATCTCCCTTCCACTTCATTATTTTCTTTTATTTCTTGGAGACTTTTGGCTAATACATGAGTATATTTCTTTTTTCATTGTACCAATAAGACTACCTTGCCCAATCCTCTACAAACTACAAACCAGTCCTCATTTTTTTAAAAGTCAAGATTTGATAAATATTTAGGGATTTTTAAGACCATAAAGAGACATTTAAGAGATATTTAAGAGATAGTCAAACAAAATTTCTTTAAAAAATATTTTAGTGCATAAACATAAAAGAACATCAAAGCGTGATGAGCTTGCAGGACAAAGATTTATTAAAGCACTATTTAGGAAATCACCATAACCAACTATTTATTGCATTCATTTGATAATTTTAAATTTCAGAGAATGAAATTTCTGAATAACTAATGCTGTTTCGTACGCACTTCATTAGTCATAATTTCATTAAAAATTAACACGTTCTAGGATGAAAAAAATAGTTCCCCTCACGTGCTTATTCTAATTGTAAGTTCTTATGAACATTTTGTGCGGGTATTGAATTTTTAAAACTGCAATATTTATTTGTAAATAACTTATAAAACTATCACAGGTGCAACACACTTTCCAAGAGGTCCTATATTAGTAGAATTCTATGAACATCAATTTACAACGACCACTTTTCTCAAATCTTTCATAATAACTATAAATATTCTCCAAATTCTGACTTGCAACACCAAACCATTTCCGCCTAATAGTGATACGCTAAACAGAGGAGTCACTAGGAGGATGTGGGTTGTCTGGACCTTACCGGATGACATCATCAAAGGGGTGACACCAAATGGTAAAAGTAAGTATGTTCCCGTTATGTGGCACTAGAAGACTCGGAGGAGGTCTATGGGGTAAATTGTGATCGGGTGACACCATGAGCTATCGCACTGGTTGACACCAACCCCAGTGACGCCTCTGATGCCAAGCGATACCATTCTCACCTTTCCGCCAAAAGTAATTAAATGTGTTACATCATGCCTGCGATCTATTTTTAGATTTACGGGCGATTGTTTAGGAAATAAATAGAGAAAGTGAAAAAAGTGTGTGTGTGGTTGGGGGGCGGGCGGGCGTCAGTTAGGGTCTACTGTCGGGCCGGCGTCTCCGTTTCCCTCAGTGCAGTCGCCGTGTCTCACAGTCGTGAAGGCGGCCCTGGTCAGTGAGAGCAAAAGATCAGAGCCGTATCTACCATCTATTCCTGGCACACTCCCGTGCAGTGCCTTCCTCTTCCTGTGGCGGGCTTCTGTCGTCCTTTAATGAGCCGGGGGCTTGTGGGGGCAAGGATTTAGATCCCGATTTCCTGTCAGTTAAAAAGATCCAGTGTCCCGGTTACAGATCGCGCACCGCCTACACGGCTTAGACTTACTGTTAGGTTAATCTTTGACGACCTCGGATTGACGGATTAACGCAAAGACCCTGCACTATTGAATACACATGAATACATAGACTTGCCATACGTCCCGATTTCGCCGGGACAGTCCCGGATATACTGGGTTGTCCCGGTGTCCCGCCCGGTTGTTGAAATTATCCCGGTTTAGATTCAGGGCACATTTTCTTGGAAATAATTGAGTAAAATTATTAGATCAGAGAATGATTAATCTGCTCTTGTGTGATCAGTAACATTTTGGTAAGTAACACAGTAATACAAATTTACAGAAGTCGGCAACAGAGAAGTCCGTTGGAGGCGAAGTCTGCAGTCGGCGTAACCTTGAATCAACCAATACGCATCCCGCCCCCGTGTGATTGTCATTGTCAATATGTTTCCCCACTCTAGCAGCGCCAAAACATACCTACCACTTACGAAACTGCCCGACTTGTACCGAGCACTAACGGAATCTCGCGGTAGTCGCCATCTCCAACAGTCCATCAGTGACGAACTACAATAGCGTGTACACGTGTGCAGTACTATTCATGGTCATTTCAGTGTGTTTTACAGGAGTTAAATATATAGCCGCCTTAATCGATTTAATAACTATTTGTACAGTTTTCCTTGAATCAAGTAGACAAAACAATGTAACAGTTTGTGTCACAGTGTGGCTTTGTGTTTTTCATCGAGTAATCTAATCTCAAAACTATGCCGAAAAGAGTCTGCAAATTTAGTGAAAGCCTTCAGAGTAAATTTCCGTTTTTTAAAAAAGTTATGTACACAAGATGATAGAGTCAAATGTGAACAATGTGGCTCTGAATTATCCGTTGCTCACGGAAGACAATCTGATATTAACGACCATTTAAACTCAAAGAAACACAAAAATAGCTTACTAAGCATTACTGGATCGTCAAAAATATCAACTTTTTTCAAAAATACAAATCCTCTTAATTCTGAATATGAAATAGCTGCTAAAGAAGCGACATTCGCCTATCATACATCAAATCACAACATAAGCTTCAATTCCAACACATGTTCCTCTAGATTGATTTCCAAATTTTTTGAAAAAAAATTTTCATTTGGGAAAAACCTAATGTGAGGCTTTAATATTAAATGTAATAGCACCTTTAGCGCTGGAAGAATTGAAGAATTATTTAATAAATGCAAATTTTGTTGCACTAAGTATGGATGCTTCCAACAGAAAAGAGGTTAAACTTGTCCCCATAGTTGTGCGTTATTTTAAACAGGAATCTGGAGTGCAAGTCAAACTACTAGAATTTAAATCTGTATCTAGTGAAACTGCAGACATATTAACAAGTGATCTAATGACAGTCATCAAGGAAAATAAACTGGAAGATAAAGCATTTGGCTTTTGTGGTGACAATTGCAACACAAACTTTGGTGGAGTCAAGAGGGCAGGGAAAAATAATGTTTTTACTCTTGTAAAGAAAGAACTGGGGAGAACAATAAATGGTATCGGTTGTGGAGCTCACATTGTCCACAACGCAGTCCAGACTGCAGTAGATGTGCTTCCCATTGAAGTCAAAGCCCTTGTAGTAAACATTTACAAGTATTTTCTAATCTATACAGTAAGGGTCACTCAGCTCAAAGAGTTCTGTGAGTTTGCAGATGTTGAATATCGTAAATTATTATAACACGGTAATACAAGATTCCTCTCCCTCATGCCTGCAATTGAAAGAATTTTACAAATATTTCCTGGTTTGAAGGAGTACTTCTTATCTCAAGAAATGTGTCCAGCTCTGATTAAAAAAAAAAAAATTTGATGATGAATGTGGTGAAATGTTTCTTTGGTTTGTGCATGGCCAGCTAACATTGTTTAAAAAAACAATTTCAGCCTTGGAAAAGAGTAAGTCCAGTGCTACTGATGTTGCTCATTTATTACAGTTGTTGAAAGAGAATTCCAAAGAAAGAAAAGAGTCAAACTTTGTATCCCAGGGGGCTAAATGTCTCTTAAAATCATTTCAAGGGAAAGACAATTTAGACTGCAACCGCATTGCCAGTGACTTCAAAGAATTTTATAGTCGGTGTATCTCTTATTTTGACCTGTGGGAAGACAGTTTCGGTGAAGCACGAAATGAAAACATCATTTCATGGGAAAACGTTGAAATAACAGCAGAGCTGATAAACAAGAATCTCAGAAAACCTTAGGTTAATACTGACGAGCTTTTTGATGAGGTTGTTCTTGCCAAGAAATTTTGGGCTTCTAAAGTAGGTGATTGGGAAAGAGAAGAAAAGGAAAACGATCGTAAAAAATCAAACGAAGAAAAATGGATGGCGCTACTCTCTTCCTTTAAGCAACAAAACATCGCAATGTCTAATCTTGAAATGGTTGTTGATTATGTGTTCTGTCTTCCTGGAACGTCCGCCCCAGTTCAGCGGGTTTCTTCGATGATGAACAGTGCCTGGAGTGATGAACAGGGTTTGATGCATGAGTCCACAGTCCGCGGTTTGATGGTGTGCAAAGTTAACTTCGGACTTAGCTGCAATGAATTTTATGAAAAAATTAAAGAGAAGAAGGACTTGAGAAAGGTTCACTCAAGTGAAAAATACAAGTAGAAAACTGTTTTGTTTTGTAAAAATATCATGTTTGTGTACCATTATGAATAAAATAACAAAGATTATCTATTCTATATTTTAAGTGTTTTTTTACATTACTGTTTTCAACCCCCCCCTTTCCCCCGAAACCGGCATCCCTAAACCTAAAGTAAAAAAGACAGAATTGTCCCGGTTGGTCCGTGAAAAAATATGGCAACCCTATGAATACACATGAGAAACCATTTAAAAATCAGAAAATTAGAAATTACAGAGAGGGAGTGTGATGTTTCCATTAAATAACAGGGATGCCCACGCTGCAGGAAGGGCTCTCACTTCTAGGATGAAACTTAATGAAACGGGGAGCAAACAAGGGCAAAATGTTGAGATTAGAGATAGTGTCATCAAGAACATTTCAGATTTTTTCGGGATTCTCAAACCATTCAAAAGGGGGCGTTTAAAAGGAATGGATGAGTAAGCGGGGGCTTTGAGCTGGGGAAGGGGGGGTTAAATCCCTATCCCATCCCCTCCCCACACATACGCACATACCCGTTGGATTTGATTTTCTCCTGGTGGAAGTTTTATTTTTAATTTATACAGAGGCAAAAGAGATTCACGGGTTCCAGCAAAGCCCTCAGAGCAATCTGCTAACCATACAAGTCCTTGCTCGCTAGTTGTGGCTAATTGAAACTTGTGAACGCTATTTCACTTGCCGCATAGACCGCTATGGTCTGAAAAGGGGGGTTGTTATTATTATTATTATACAGAAAAAGAAAAAAATATTTTAATAATGGTAGCTTATATTTCGTGTCTTTCACGGTCTCCATATTACATATGTTATTACATTTTTCAAATGTGCGCTTCAAACTCAATTCTAAATTAAATTAAGTGGAAAATGCATCGATCACTCGGAACCCTACGGATTTAAATGAAGTTTTTTTTTTTTTTTTAAATGTCCGAAATTAAAATTTAATTTACTAAATATAGGTATACTAATTGAAAGGTTCAAACTACGAAAAGAAAATATTGACAAAAAAAAATTAATGTTTACTGAATTCGAATATTCTAAATGAAATGTTCAAACTGAAAAAACAACAACAACAAAAACAACCATAATCAACGATTACCCTTCAATTAGCATCCTTTAATTTGGATTTAAAAAAAACACTTTTATTAGTCCACAAATATTTTTTAAGTTATACATTTATGAAAATTATTTAAAAGCGTAAAATGTTAAGTTTTAACAACATAAACCTGTATTAAAACAAAACTTCAAATATGAAACATGCAAAGTGTGAACAGATTGGGGCCGTCCTAAAATGACGTCACGCACCTAAGGGGGAGGGGGTCACACATTTGTGACTTTGCTTGACGAGGCCGAGGGGGTGTTCAAGTAATGTGACGTCACATAAACAACGAGTAACTTTAAATAAAAGTTCCACCTAAATATTTGATTGCTTACAATTTATTTAATAACGCTTTATATTAGAGTGCAGGCTTACACTAATGACAGACATAAATGACCCCCAAAAAAACATGCTTTTTTCCGAATAGAAAATACAGCCTTTAAAGAGGGGGGGGGGACAGCTTTGTGGCGTCATATTGGAGGGGGGGGGATGAAAATTGGCCAAAATCACGTGACGTCATTTATGCACGGGCCCAGAGTTATTAAAAAAATTCTCTTCTCATAAAACAATTTCATTAAATATTAAACATAAATATTAATTTACTAATATTATGACATTGATTTAAATAAGGGCTGCGAAATTAACAATTAATTAATCGATTAATAGTTGATATTTTTAATCGATTGAAGTTATTTTAATAGATTAAAATTCTATTAAAATGTAAGAAATATATCTAATACTGTTTTTCTCCAATTTATTAATAATTTACATTTCTCGTTACTTACATTCTTTTGCCTCGTATCATTATTATTTATTTACACGTGCCTCAGTGAACTAAAAGATGTTTCTTCCTTATTTCTTGCATAACATAAAAGATTTGCTGTGTTTTATGTCACAAAATTTGTGAGCCATAGAATTAACGCGACTTAACCGATTTCACGACATAATGAATTGTGACTTAATGGGATCTATATAAGCTTTATTAAAATATAATTAATCGAAATTAATCGATTTAATTTTCCCGATAATCGAATCACTACAAGCCCTAATTTTAATATATGTAAATACAGACATTTTACTCTAAGTTTGAGTTTTGCTGCCCTCGCATTTGGCAGCATGTAAGAGCTTTCCATTCATGTGGAAAATATTAATAATATTATAAGAGATTTTTATTGTCAATAAAGTACATATTTTAATTAAGTAAACAGTTTAAATATATATTTTAAGCATCCCTGCAATTAAAATGAAATAAAATAATTTGAACAGACTGAATAATAGGGTCTAAAATGGCGCCCCCTTAAGACGCCCGCGATAAACACTTAAAAGGATTTACTAGAGCAGAAAAAAAAGATAGCTAATCAACACTAAACTGCAATACAACAATATTGGCTTGCTAAATATCGTATTTCAAAACTGTAATATCTGGTTTGATCGGTCAGGCGCGTCGCCAAGTGCAATAGATTAGAAAAGTATTAAAATGAATGATAGATGTGACGTTGTTCTTAACAAAACAAGGTTTGCCCTTTAGAGGACACATACTATATTATTGCTTTTGTGATGGTAGTTGTAGAAATACTGGAGATACGATTTAACTTTATACGGTCATCTAAAGTTTGGAAAGAAAAGTGAACTTTATTTAAGTCATGATGATATATAAAGGAGACATTCCAGTGTTATTTAGATTTTCATCAAGAACGTTAAATAAGTGTTACTTATGACATCACAAATTAATTTTTTTGGCTTTAATCGAAATTAACGATTAATTAATCGTTAATTTTTCAAAAAGTTAACAATAAAATTTAAATTAATCGTTAACAGCCCTAGTATTTACCCAATGATCTGTTATTAGTAAAATTTTCGGCGCCCCCTGAAATTCTCCTGGCCCCCCCCCACGCAGACAAAGCTAAATCCGCCACTGAGCTTAACTATATCGCCTTAATAATAAATCAATAAATGCATACAATTTTCATGTTAGAATCTCTTTGGTCGTAGCGTTGAAAATTGTTATTGAAATTCTTTTTTGACATATCAGCCCTAAAATGATTTTAACCAATAAAATATAAAGTTTCTTACTAATTTTTGAATGCGACTGTATCAGAAACTTGTAACGATACAAAATGCAGTGATATGTGTGCTATTATTTTGTATGTGAAGAGCTGAGAGCCCAGTTTATTATTGGGGTATTGTGCTATATAAATTATGAAAAGAAACTATTGCAGATGTAATAATATAAGAATTTAAAACTAAAATGCTACCTCACTTTGATGAGACATGTAGTCTACATCTTCTGTCACAGAAAACAATGATATTGATGAACAAATTAAAAAAAGAGCTACCAGATTCATTACTGGAGAATATTCAATTTCAAAAGTGACAAGAATAGCACCATCAGTATTAGTTAAATCATTAAAACTTGAAACACTAGAAGAACAAAGAGTAAGTAGTATAATAATAATAGTGTCACATAAGGCAATCAAATATAATTTTAAAATACAACAGAAAAACTTAATACAGCCCTCAGATAATAGACTTAAGTTCACTAAAGATAAAACTAAAAAAAAACCATTTATTTTCTGGAATTCGGGCGTGGATTGGGTTGCACGAAGAAACCCAACAAAATTAAGAATGCAGGACTAAACTTTAACAACCCATGAACATGGATAAGTGTATGACGCAATAATCTTCTGTAATAGATAAGATATTTTGAATATAATATTTTAGGGATAAAATAAAAATTTGATGGTTGGAAAGTGCACTTAATTAAGGGTGGATCAGTAATGCTTGTTTCATAAGAATCAAAGGGCTGCATTGGACAAACCAACACTTGCCCCAATCCTTCAACTCGCAATGTCATCATTTCCACTTTTTTTAATTTGCCAGCCCAGCATCATAGCAATAAAGCTAGCCGGGGTTTTCATATCATTTCGATCTCTAAAATGAGTCGATCAAATAAGATCAAAGCGTGTGTAGTTAATAGATGAATGAAGATAGAGACAAGTGACAGGGAAAGATTTACAGTGAGAAAGATGTAGAGAACGAAAGAGGAAGAAGGTGCAAATAATCACGCATGCGCACAAGATGTTGAATGGAATCTTGGGAAAACGCTCCAAATATAGAAACATCCAAAAATTTTGACGTCACATTTACCGGAAGACATCTCTAAAACACTCAAGAGCCAGTCCGGTGAGTAATTCGTTTATCGTTAAAACTTTTGACTAAGCTCTAAAGTTTGAGACATTCCCTTTAACTTGGTTTATTAGTAATGACAAATTATTACAATCGTCAGTCCATTCAACTAATGAAAATCTATAGGGGTGTATAGACTTGAATATACACTCAGGAACTAGAATTTTAACACTACTAGTACTAGTACTAGAATTTAAGTTGTCAGTGTCACTTCACTTGAGTGGTTAGGGCTAGGGAGACGTCTCGGTCTATTAACTCCTACTCAACTACTGACCTACTCCTACGTGACGGCAAGGAGTGGTAGTAAAATAAACTCTAAAACGCAGTTCGTTTTAAATTTTATAATTTAAAAAAATAGAAAAGAAAATATCATAAACTTTATGTTACTTACCAGACTTACTTAAACTTAAGTTACTTAGACTTAGTCTTCCTGGCTATACCGTCTTACTCTTACTTGAGACTTGCCATAATTTTTACTTTTATTGTCTTTTATTAGTTAGTTTTATTTTATAGTTCTAGACCTACTTTATTTAACTTTATAAATAAGTTATAATTTTAATACCTTCATAACCGGGAACTGGTAAGTCTAAACAGTTAGCCTACTCAGTTAATAGCTTAATAATTTAATACTTTTATATTTTATAGTTAAAGTTAAGCCTATCAGAATATAATATAATACATTAATAAATACTTGTTTCTTAAATTTATTTATTCAGTGATAATTCAGTTAATAAAGAAGGAAGTGCCTACAGACTTTCTTAATAAAAAAGCTGATAGTTTGACTTTGACTGTTCTATATAAATATAGTAATTAAGGTTGTTAAACTTAATTGGAACTAAGATCAGGACCAGTAGTGTCAGTGCTGTTTAATCTACCAGTTAATGTTAACTATTTTTCCGCATGGCATTAGTATTAGCGTTTTATCCAGAGTTAATTGTTTGGGTTGTCGACTCGGTAAAATCTTTACTTTCAACCCTGTCGCTGGGCCACTGCCTGCTAACAAAAAGTCAATGAAGTAAAAGTTTCAGCTTAGGCTTAGGTGGTGTGTGCTGCTACTACTATAGGCCTAAATTGTTGTGACTAAAACTACTGATAATTAGTATTAGTATTACTTTATAATAAGTATGTAAGTATTTACTTCACTTAGCTTTAAAAATTTCATTCTGTAAAAGTAAACTTAGACTTAGTAACTTAGGTCTAGCTATTACATTAGTTAACTCTAGTCCTAAAAAAAATGAGGTGGGAGGGCTCTCTTGACAGCCGTCAGGCATGCAGGCACTTTTTCAGCTGAGCATACTCGATTTCCGATTGTAAAGCTGAAAAAGACGGAAATGGATTAAAGTTAATTGAAATAGCATGCCCTTTATGCAAGGTGGGTGCGCTGTCCCTGGTAGGCAGTATGATTTACTAATGTACTACAGTCAAGGTTCTTACTTGATTAAGCTCAACATAAACAAAAAGTGAAATTTAATATTATTCAAAATAAAGTGATATAAAAAAATCTTAGTTTTGAACTGGCATAAAGTAAGTTTATGTAAGTTAGGATCTTTACTACTCACCAATAGGGGTCTTCATTTCTAAGACCGGAAAACATCATAACTCATTCGGTCATTGGGCTATTTTTAGAGTAAGGTCAAACATATCTAAAACATCCATTACAACAGTGTATTTTGATACACTGATCACACTAAAAACGATCTTTTAGTACTTTTCGGTGCAATTTTGGTGCAAAAAATATTTTTTTACACTTAGTTTTGCATCTGAAGAAACTATTAAAATGCTGAAGACTTAAACATTAAATAAATAGCCTAAACATGTTTAGAGAGGAGTGTAAGTGGTTGCTCCATAGTCGTAACTACGTTAAACATTATTAGTTCAGGCTTAATTAGTAATTTTAATAGTAATCAATTATTAACATATATTTATTTTAATATTGATTCTTTTCCTTGGTCCTTATAATAAAGTTTGCCTTATTATTTATTAGTAATAAACTTACACTAAGATTATGACTTTAATTATAATTAGGACAAGAATAAAATCACATACTAACGTCCCGAACGAGCAAATGTTAATGAACTAGAACTAGAAATACTAGAAAAGACTAGGCGTCTAGAGTCTAAATATTTTTGCCTTAGACTAAGGCAATAAACTATTAACAATAAACAAAAATTATCAATTTAATTATAATTATATCATTAGTATTAGTAGTAATTAGTTTAATAAAATACATACGAACGAGTGAATGATAACTTAAAAAAATTTAATTCACTCATCTCGCAGTCGCTTTTTGACTTAGACTTAGAGCAGAGTTACTAATTCATTTACATAATTCATACTCGTAAGGATGTTACAATATTTACATTTTGCAAAAATATAATATATCACATAATATAACCTTAATTAACCTTATATTTATATTTTAACTTAAAATTTGAATAAATAAGCCTAAACATTTTTAAAGATGACTAAGGCACAGTAAGTTGTAAGCCGTGTTTCGATAGTCGAAGCCCTAAACACTATCACTAGTGCTAACTTATATTTATTAATATAAATTGTTTTTCTTGGTTCATATAAAATATTTTTGTCTTAATATTTATTAGCAATAAACTCAACAAAAATTATCACTTTAATTATAATTAGATATTATATCATTAGTAAATACTAAATTTAGTAAATTTACTAAAATTAGTAAATAGCTTAATAAAATTCACTGAATGATAGAAATAAAATAACAATAAATTTAAACAATTAAATTCACTCTCGCAAAATCGCTTTATTCCCACAATATAAATTTTCAAATAATATAACCTTATATTGTTATTTAAAAATTCTATAAAATTAAGGTTTTGAACATGCTTTAGTTAATTTCAATGAGCCCATTCCATATAATAGTAATAAACAAATATTACTACTTGTCCTTACGGCACTTCAAGTTATAAATAGATTTTATTTAATTGTATTATTAGACTTCCGGTTAATAATGACGACCCCCATAGGGGAAAATGTATATCGCTACAAACTTGATCATGGAAAAAAGGTTATTGAATACCTCTTTTTTTTAAACTGGTAGATGAAGTGAAATTGATATTACTGGTGGACCCTTTGATCTACCATTATTTGTCTGTGATCCAAAAATTGTCAATGCCCCTAAAGGTTCATAAGTCTTTTTTTGTTGGACCTAAAGGTGTACTTTGGGTAAATAAATTCTCTTCAAATGCTGCCTACATGAACTACCTACAGTATACGCTCTCTCTCAGTCCCTCAAGTTATTTATTTATTTATTTAAATAGCAATTTTATACATAAAATGTAAACATAAAAATGACTGGTTATGACTAAATAGACCTAATGCTTGGGCAAAGTATTCAACTATTTGTTTTACTGTTAAGTCTTATAAATAACTACATTATGATTTAGGCTTAGACCTATTATTGGTAGGATTTTATTATTTTTGTACCTAGTTATTTATTTAGTTACATGATTTTGATAAATTAATCTGACTTCTTAGAAGGGACTCAGATAAAGTGTTGACAGAATTCTTTGTAAATAGGTATACATTTTTTGCCTACCCACACTGAGTTGATTAAATGTTATGGAAAGTCAGATGTTTCAAAAAATGATTGCAAGTTATATATTATTACACCCCTTTTCAAACTCTCAAACCCCATTTAAATTAGTCCCATAATATTTTTACAGATTTTTTTTTGACCAAGTACCAATAAAAACAAAACATGCGGGAATACAAGCTTGTGGTTCTTGGCAGTGGTGGTGTTGGAAAAAGTGCCCTGGTGAGTTATAGTTTTATCAAAAGGAATAAGTTTTTAAAATGGTGATAAAACTTATTAACATAATCTGTATCAGATTTATAATAATTGTGTCTTCAATTAAATTTCAGACTGTCCAGTTTGTCCAAGGAATTTTCGTAGAGAAGTATGATCCCACTATAGAAGACAGCTACAGAAAGGTTTAAATACTTTTTAAATTGAGGCATAAATTCTATTAACTCTTTCAGTGACATTGAAATAGAAGAAATAAATGATTTGCAATTAATGACCACTACATTACTAAAGTAGAGTTGATTAATGTATACATACATTTTATGTGAATTAACAAACTAAAAATGTATATTACAAAATATTTAAACAAGCACAATATAATATATCAAGGATGCCAGTTATGGTTTTTATTATAAATTTTATCGTTTCTGCAATTTAAAATTTTTTTCTCCTTATTCTAGTTTTTAAATAACTATAGCTAATGGAAATAATTGATATTAACTCTTAATGCGCCATAACTTTTTCGGAAAACTTCGCCCCAGTCCCGTAAGAATTTACTGAATTGTGATCAACTGGTTATGAAATTAAAAAAATTGCTAAAAATGTATTTATAATATTGTCATACAGACTTCATCTTTTAAGATATGAATGGTTATTTTACGTATCTAAAAGACCGTCTTGAGATTAAAACTATTTTTACCTGTAGTTTAGCACTATTATTTTAGTAATAAAGTTTAGCAAAATAGCATCTTAGAAAAAAAAAGAAGTAAAATCTACCCAAAAACTTCGTGCATCAAGTGATAATTCTAGCCATTGCCGAAAGTTGAAAACATCGTTTTTCACGCACTGAAGAGTTTTTATTTTCTGTAATTTCGTTTCTAAAGAGAATTCTATCAAGACGCCAATTATCATACTCTACTCAAAAAAAAAAAAAAGTAAATCGCGCTGTGGCGCATTAACTCTTTCGCTGCTGAATTTTTTAAAAGAAAAAATGTACATTATTTTCAAAAGTAAAAAAAAAAGTGAGAGGTTGGGTTTTTAACAAAAATATAAAAAATATTCTTTTTAGGCTTATAGGGATAAATTTGGTATCAAATGAAAGGTAGTTAAATGGACTATGCGTTTTTGAACTTGTTTCTTTTGTTTAAATAAAAAAAACTAACATAAAAGAAACTAAAAATGAAAAAATATGATAACAAAAATTACTAAATTCAGGAAAAAAAATTTCTGAGAAGGCAAATTTATGTTAGTGTTCCATAATATCATTAAAATGTAATGGCAAAAATCAAATATGTAACACAAGTAGGCATTTTTATGTTTATAATTGTACATAAGAACCACAATAATTAATTTAAATTATGTCTCATATTTTATAATGTAGCAGAAGATAGCTTGGGTAGCCATAGCAACAGTTTTGATCAACAAAAAAACAGCGAAGAAAATTAATAAAATAATGCTTCAAATGATAGCAAATACACCTCCCCTTCGTTCATAAACAAGGAAGTACCACTCTTCTTTGTTAAAGTCTAATTTAAAAATAGCTCTTAAAAAGTTTAACCGAGAAATAGCAAAGAAACAAACATGATAGTGAAACAACGCACAGTGCGTTGGTCCGTGCTTTTGAGCAAGGCGGATGAACGCAGTGTGCGTTGTTCCGCATCGAAAGAGTTAAGAAGAGTTAATATTACTATTGTATATACTGGCTCTATTACCCATTCGTTCATTAGCCGACGCTCAAAAATAATAGGACAGCATAAAAAATGGTGCATATTTTAGTAAAACTACGTGCCAAATGAGTCATTATTATTGTTTACTTTTGTACTACTCATCTTTGTCTTTATGCTCTTTATTTGTTAGGCAAGAGTTACTGGATTTTTTTAAAAACCATGGTGAAAGAGCATACACTAAAATTTGTTGTTGAAAGCAAACTTTGTAAAATAATTTATTAAAACATTCACAAAAATAAATAAAATGAGTAAATAAGGTAAGTGCAGATGTTAAATAATATTTTTTAGCTCCATGTAGAGCATTCAAATCTTTTAGAATGTAGAAAAGTCCATGATGATCTACAATTACACCAATATGCAGTATTTATGCAGAAATCACCTACGACCCGCTCATAAACTGATCCCCTAACTTTTTACTAAGCTTGTTAACGGTTAGCCGGTCCTCAGATTAGGATCGGTCCTCTTTATTGCGTACCGTAGGACCGCTTAACCAAAGAGGAAAAAAACCCCAAACAAATAAACTAGCGGTAACGTAGTAAAAAAACAACACAAGCTGTAACGCGCCTCGCTCCTCTCCCTCTCGCTTAGTCACAGTGAGTAAAAGCAATACCACGATCCAGCTGACAAGTAGTTTGGCATTCATGCCTTCAGTCTCCTAGCTGTAAGCCTGCGTACATGACGTGTTATAGCCTGGCTTCACTGAAGTTCACAACTAATAGTACTAGCGGGATTCAGCTGTAGACTGATGCGGATGCGATGCATGCACCTTAGTAATAAAAAAAATACATGGTACTAATACGATAGAGACTCAACTCACCCCCTCCCCCATAATAATTTCAGAATTAAGCTTGTTAATGGTTAACCGGCTACCGTAGGACAGTGTAACCAAAAAAAAAAAAAAAAA
>MUZC01001202.1:60557-97188 GCA_002072015.1 Radix auricularia | reverse complement strand
CCTCTCGCTTTGTCGCGGTGAGTAAAAGCGATACCAAGATCCAGCTGGTAAGTTGTCGAGCCACTGTGTCTGTACGAGAGCTAACACAGTGGCGTTTGATGTCAACAACGGTCAAGGTCGAAATTGTTTCTATTTATATTAATTATAGTCTGTTTCTTATAAAGACAAAGAAAGCTATAAAACATATGACCCCCTGACCTATCCGCAGTTTCAGTTCAGGCATTCAAAAACTTATCGGCGCACGCCGCTTAGTGAAGTACATGTACCTATATTACGAGAGGTATTTGAAAGATGTAGCAAAGATACCGGGCGATTAATCGGCCCACAAATTCGAGTTCGGTCTTTTAGTGACAGTTTTCCTGCTAGTCAAAGGCATTTGATTACCACATTAATAGTACGCCGAGTGTAGCTCAAACCCTATTTGAACAGAAAAAACGGGGAGGGGGAACGTGTGCGTCGCAAAATTCAATTATTCTGGCGAGTTGACGATTAAACAGTGTTTTTTAAAATAAATTCCATTTTTTCATCGTTTACTCCGTAGCTTTATAATTTTATTATATTATTAATTTTAATATGCGAGTTGATCGGCATCACACACAAGAGAGGTAAACATGACGTCACAACAGACGGGGTGAGGCGTTGGTTTTTTAAACTAATGAAAAAACCTCGCTAACTTTAACGAACGATTGAACCTGACCTCTTAATTAGACCGGTGAACTACGAGTCCCCAAAATAAAATATAAAAAATACAATTAACCATCACTTTTTAGTTAATTTTTTGGATTTAAAAAACTGCTTTGAATTGAGGGCAATGCGGAAAGAGCTGAACGGAAGCGGGCTTTGTTGCCATCAGACGATGCCAGGTGACAACATTCTCTTGTTAGTTCTCAAATGGGTCTCAAAGCATTAGTGATATATGGACGAGCGGTTAACCTGTCTTTTTTTGAACGGTTAGTCGGTCCTCAAAAACGAGCGGTCTTAACAACCTTACTTTTTACCCTAGATTTTGTCCAAAAAAGGTCAGCTTTAGAACATAGTTATATATGTCTAAGTGCTAACTCAAGAACTTTACACTAGATTATATATCATGACAACCCTACCAAGAAATAAGACAGTTAACTGCTCCTTCCCTTCCTTCACACCGAATGCTGATGTAAAGTATGAAAGTATGCTGAAACTTGAATTAAGAAGAATCATACACATTTTTATTTATTTTTCTAACATAAGTTTTAAAACTTAATAAAAAGAGAAAGAAATGTTATGAATTTAAGTTTATGTCACAAAGCTGATTGTTGCGCGCTCAGTGAACCATGAACTAGTCTTTGAAAAGGAACATTTTTGGGCTCGTTTGTTACTGACTGCTGGCATCCTTGATACATTGTTAAGGTTTACTTTCTGATATGTAAAGAAAATTTAAAACTGATTACAATTACAATGGAAACTTTTTTTTTCAGCAAGTAGAAGTTGATGGCCAACAATGCATGCTAGAAATTCTTGACACAGCAGGAACGGTAAGTTTATATATACATATATCTATTATACTTTAAATAAAATTGAGATCTGTGGATATTATTTTATTTTTCATGTTCATGAATTTTAATTTTTAGGGAATCTATAATTTATTAACTGTGGAATTATTACTTCCATCAGAAATGAGTTGAAAATTTCACCCTTCTTGTTTGTCTTATACAATAGTGTCAATAGGGTTGCAGTGCATGCTAAATGTGATTTATTAATTAATTTAGCATATGTTCTGAATAAGCAAGGACACTAGTATTTCTCTTAACTGAAGTTTAGTCATCATCCTTTAAGGAATAATATATTTATACATTTGCTAAAGTTATAATTAAACCTGCCTATTTAATTAATTTATTTATCTAATGTACTTCATATAAATGGCAGCATGAAATAAAAATGAGGCATGTAACAGTAAACATGCCCAAATATGGATAAAAGGATTTAAAAAAGTATAGCCGAACAAATTTGTGCAATATCAATTGAGACACACAAAAGTATGTATTATAAAAGCATTATGAATTCCGGCTACTGTGCATCTTTATCATATTTCTCCTTGTCAAAATTTTTTGTAACTCATAACTGATGTATGCCGTCTGAATTAAAGGTGGGATGCTGTAAAAAAAACTTTGCAGAAATTTCAATTTTATCATTGGTGAAAATGTTGTAAATTGTAAAGCTAGCTTTCATATTTTTTGTTAATTTTTTTTCTCTAAAGGAACAATTTACCGCAATGAGAGATCTTTACATGAAGAATGGACAAGGCTTCTTATTAGTCTACTCTATCACTGCACAGTCAACATTCAATGATCTTCAAGATCTTAGAGAGCAGATTCTTAGAGTCAAGGACACAGATGATGTGAATGCCTCATACATTAATTATTTTAATTAAAGGTTTCGGTCATTAATAGACTTAGTGGGGGTGGTAATATTTAATTTAAATCTTTTCTACAATGCTTTTCTCTTTCATTTTTAATATTGAATGCTTGCAGGTTCCTATGCTTTTGGTAGGCAACAAATGTGATTTAGAAGATGAGCGGGTAGTAGGGAAAGATCAGGGCCAAAACCTAGCACGCCAATTTCAATGTGCTTTCCTCGAGACATCTGCAAAAATGAAGATCAACGTACTTGAGGTAATTTGTAGCAAAAAAAAAAAAGCTTAAGTTTTCTGAAGTAATGGGGAGCAGGAATGTTTCAAATTGAGCATTTTTGAAAATGACAACTGTCACAGAAATGTTGGAATGGTGTAGCTGCACTAAAACAATGTGTTAAATTATAACAATTTTTAAATTCATTTCAATATCTGCAGATTTTTTATGATCTGGTGCGTCAAATAAACAAGAAAAATCCAGGGCCTGGAAGACAAAAAAAGAAAAAGAGTGGCTGCTCTCTACTTTGAGATCTGAAAGGTATTTTTTTAAAAAACATTCATAGAACTAAATACATTGAATCATTTCAAATTATTATACCAGAAGTCTGTGGCACTATTCACCAAAAAATGTTATAAGGAAATTAAATAAACATGTACTCAAAACTAAGGTTGTTAAGAACGCTCGTTTTTGAGGACCGGTTGACTGTTCAAAAAAAGACCAGTTAACCGTCGGTTCAATTTTAATAATATTTGGTAACCAACAAGAGAAAGTTACACATTTTTGCCAGTGTTATCTGGTTTGACATCCAAGCGCCTATTATGTACTGCTAGTGTTAACCTCTGCTACGCTACCGTCGAAACTGCGCATTTAAGAAAAAAAATACATTTTTTAAATAAAAAATTTCCCATAAAGAAGTAAACCATAATGATTAATATTAAATTTTATGTATTAACAGTTTTCAAACAGCATGTTAGCAAATGTTGTCAAGTCAGATTGTTTGTGAGGACTGTTTAACCCTTAAAAAAAGACAGTTGTACTGCCCGGTCTGTATTTTCCATAGTTTTTTTAGAACCAACAAAGAGAGTGTGTATCAAATATTGACTCGCGCAGTCTGATGGTGACTCCAAATAACATGTGATGTCACCGCCCGCTTGTGTTCAGCTCGGGTGCCCTGTGCTCATGCACACGAAATAATTTTTTAGAAAACATAAAATTTTATATCGATGTGGTAATTAGTAATTTTAAGTCAAATCTTTTGAAAACTGTCAATATGAGACTGTAATCGAATTTGAGGACCGTTAAACACTCTGTTGGTAGTACTGTTAGGCGAATGTTTCTGATTGTGATATCAAAACCCGCTTCCCGTTCAGCTCTTTTCCGTGATGCTCACGATTAATATTTCTAAAGAATACGACCAGTTAAACTGTCAGTTAAAGTTAGCGAGGTATTTTTCCTTGGTTTAAAAAACCCACACCCCGACTGGCCCAGTCTGTTGGCAGGTCGTGTTTACCTCTCTTGTGTGTGATGCCGGTCAACACACAAATTAAAAATTAATAATAATAATAAAATTATAAAGCTTACGGAGTAAATAAACAGTGATGATAAAATGGAATTTATTTAAACACCATATTATTTTTCTATCGTCAACTCGCCAGAATAATTGAATTTTGCGGCACACACGTTCCCCCCATTTTTTTCTGCTCAAATAGGGTTTGAGCTACACTTGCCGTACTCCCCTTTCAATGCATAATAATTACATTTAAAAAAGAAAATATCAGTTTTGATATAATTTATAAATGTGATCAAGGAATACTGATAGGTCAAGGGGTCATATGCTTTTATAGCTTTCTTTGTCTATATAAGAAACAGACTATAATTAACTCTTAAAGTCGCAAAGCGTTGTAATGCGTCTCTTTTCCGCTATCCCTAAAGCGTCGTAATGTGTCCTTCGATACCACTCTCGTTAGAAATGAGATCTCAGAAAGTAAAAGCTCTTCAATGCTTGAAAAATGATGTATTTGACTTCCGGCAATGGCGGCCGTTGCCCGCGCTAGTGTTATCGCTCGATTCGCGATGTTTTTGGGTAGTTTTAACTTATTTTTTTTTCGAAGATATGTTTTCCCTATACTTTATTACTAAAATAATAGTACTAAACTACAGGTAAATATTGTTTTAAACTCAGTACGGTCTTTTGGATGCGTAAAATAACCATTCTTAGTCTAAAAATGAAGTCAGTATGACAATAATATTATAAATAGATTTTACCCAATTTTTTAAAATTTCATAACCGTTTGATCGCAATTCAGGAAATTCTTACAGGACTAAGGCGGAATTAATCCGAAACCTTATGGCAGATTAAGAGTTAAACAGTGACAAGCGGAAGGAATATTCACATGATTGCTGATAAGCAAAAGCATTGTATAATATGCTATAGTAAAGAATAGAACACAAGATAATATCTACGATGAGATTCAGAAACAGCTTTCAGATCAGGACCGGTCCCTTTAAATCAGGACTATTGTCATACTGACTTCATCTTTTAGGATAAGAATGGTTATTTTATGTACCCAAAAGACCATATTGAGTTTAAAACTATTTTTTATCTGTAGTTTAGTACTATTATTTTAGTAATAAAGTATAGCAAAATCGCATCTTCAAAAAGACCCATAAAAACTACCAAATAACTTCGGGAATCAAGCGATAACACTAGCGAGGGAAATGGCCGCCATTGCCGAAGTTGAATACACCTTTTTTCACGCACTGAAGAGTTTTTATTTTCTGTAATTTCGTTTTTAAAGAGGGTTCTATCGATGCGCGCTTTACCACGCTTTATAATTTAATGACAATACATTTAACATCAGCTATGATAATCATTAAATAGAAATGTTGTTTCATTAATTTTGAAAATAAATTTTGAAAAGATGCGTCTTAAGTGCAGTCTTGGACTTAGTAGTAGAAATACTATGGATGTGTAATGGTTCGCGTCTTAGGAACACAAAGAATGCCTGTGTCTGCAGAAGAGCGTAGCTGACGACTTGGCTTTAACACATTAAGAGTTAAGGAGGCTCCAATTAATACCATAAGAGGTGCCAGTGAAAAGAATTTTAAAAACTATTAAGGAAAGGACTCTGCAGTCATTCAATTCAATTAAGATCAGTTGAAAAATGAAAGTAATAAAAAATTATAAATTATTGTAAAATATTTACTTAACTCCTGCATTTTTTAAATCACTCCTCCCCTGTACTTTTCTTAAGTAAATGTGCAGTTGCTTTGGCTGTACACTATCTGTTGTTAGCACTCCCTCTCTGTTACCTATGAGGCATTTACTTGAAGCTTGAGAGGCTTAATTTCATCTTTTAATTTTTTTTATTTCAAACAGAAGTGGACAGAGATAGAAGACAGCAATTAGTAATTTAAGAGTTATGTTTCATTCCTTGTAATAAGTGGCCAATGCTGCAAGCAAACAGTGAGAAACTAGCCAAAATTGACATCTTGTTCATTCTTCTATTGTTTCACAAGTGTTATATTCCAGAGCCACAATTGATTTAAACCATCTTGGCAATGACATCACTCCAAGTTGCCAACGTCATTTGCTCATCATCTTTGTTTAAATTTGTTACCTGAAAAGAGATATTTGCAGATATATTTTATTCTGAAAACATTTAGGTAAACAAAGCCTAAAATCTTTGTGAAGTTTAGACAATAATATATTATAGTTCTGATTATAAATATATAGATATATGATGATGCCAGAGGAAAAAGACAATTTGTTTGGAAAAAGATTTTTCACATAAATTTATATAATTTTAAATAAAAAGAAGAAATAAAAGACATTACTTTTGTACAGAAATATTTTGTTTGCTACCCTTAGGGAATTTAGGAACTTTTCAGAATATTGAGTTTTATCTTGCATGTTGAATTAGGGTAGAGCTTTTGCAATTTATTATATTGTTATTGGAATTTAATATTCAGTTATGTGCTGTTGCCCCAAAAGTAATGTCAGGTAGACTGACCCATAAAAAATTGATGAAGCTTTGTGTGATAGGAATCAGAAGTTTGACACTTAATCGTTTTAAGATGAATAAATTGCATTTATTGAGATAACTTTCTTTTTGTATATGACGTTTCTTAATATCTAAAAACTTCCTTTTAAAACACATTTTTTAAAATTTAAAACCTGTATTTTATTTGTTTACTAACTCATCTGTTTCGATCCATCTTGCACCTTAAAAAAAGTGTTAACATTACATTACTTAGTCAGTTCAATTAATTATGTTAATGTTCTTCATTTAAGCCCATTTGATGTTAAGACAAGATTATTATGGAGTTTTCTATTTTAATAAAATAAATATCTGCTGGCCATTATCTAATGTAATAAACAGTACTAAGATGAGTTAAGTTTGAAAACTGTTTTTATGCAACAGATTCCCTTGCTCTGAAATTCCTTATACTTAAATAAATATTTTTTTAGAATTGAGTTAGGGACCAAATGTGCAATCATGACATCAGGGCATTACTGTTATAATTAATGACCCTGCTAGTGTAACCTGCCTTTTGATAAAATGATTCAAATAATTTGGGTGCTGACAGCAGAATCATTAGGGCTGAATTAAAATATTTCCCCGTTCATACTCATTAAGAGAATTTTTTTTTTTTTGCAGTATTATTAAATTGTAGATAGAGCTTAAATTTTTAAATTCAAGGAATAGTTTGTATCAGTTTGTAGTATTTTTGGGGTTAAAGTTGTTATAATTAACAGGATTTGATGCAAAGTTGTTTTTAAAAATTTATTGCCTCCATTTAAAATGTAATATTTGGTTATTGATAAGACTAAAATGATTTTCATTTTGCTTAGTCTGAAACAAAGTGCTTGTAAAATATTCTTTAGTCTTGTTTAAGCACATATATTAAATTTTTTATTACTATTTATTAACTTGGCTGTTGATGTGTATTCTCTTCATGTTTTTAACACAAGTTATGTCATTAATCGCTTTAAAAAATTAAAAAAGAAATATTAATTTTGTGAAGATGATGTATACTTTTTTTTTTACAAAAATGTGTTCCCTAGAAGAAGAAAAAAAAAGTGTTAAATTTTCACTTCTGCTACTCAGATCTTTGTAACAAAATAATTAAATAATATTCATTGTTTTGAGCATAGAAAATCTCACAGTAGAAATCTTTGACAAGTAATTTAATCCTCATAATATAATTTTATAAAGGAATTAATAACTATATCCATGTTTTAAACCCATGTTACTTCAATATTTTTAAATGCTGTCAGCAGAAGTGGTGATGGACTTAAATAAATATGAATAAATACATATTGTCTTGTATATAATAATGCCTAGATTTCTGTACATTTATAACTCAGTGCTGCTTCTGGAGTGCATGGAAGCTAGTCAGGACAGTGATTGGTACTCTTTAGTACACATCTTACCAGTTGCTGTCTTTTTGTACATTTTGGGACTTTTTTTTCAATGGAGAACTCCATTTGGGTGCTTAATGATGGTCTCTACCCCCTCCCCTCCCAAAATCTGATTACTCATTACCGATAACATCAATGTAAATATCTGTGTGCTCATGTGAGATTGTAATGTAAAACAGCTGACTTGTCTCAAAATAGAAACTTACTTCAATACAAAGATACCCTTTTGATTCGCTTAAGATGCAATTCAATAAATTATGGTGAACTATGAATTAATCTAATCAACAGGGGTAGTAGACCATCATTATAAATAATTACTGTATTTCTGTTCTTTTATGTTTTGGTCAGCTATTGAACATTTCTATGCTTTTGAAATCAGAAGTCCACTACATTTTGTATTTATTAAACACCCACATAATTCTTTTTTCTTTTAAAATGGTAGGAGTCAAGTTTTTTTAATTTATTATTTATATTACTAATACCTTTACACTTTTATTATGTATGTAAATTTCTTTGAGAAAATCGAGACTTGTATAAAGTGATTTGATTGTAACATGAACAGACCTCGATGGGCGCTTTATAACTAAACCAAATTTATAAATTCTGAACACATTAAGGCTTTTTCCTTCATTATTTTAAGCAAGTTATCACAAAAGTTGTAATAAAGATCATATATACACTATAAAGTATTGTTACGTTACTTAAATTAAGTTAAATACAAAAGGGAAAAAATGTACTCTTTCAAGAAAACAAGTCATTGCCAATAAAATATTACAGCTTTATTTAATAATTCATTTTCATAAGCTTTGATTGAATAAAATGATTTCTAATGTTTAAACAGAAACATTGGACGGATTAAAGATATGGGTGAATTGATTCTTTTAGATGGTTATCTTGATTCCATACCTACAAAAAAGGTAAAAATATTTTAAAAACCAAGTTATATGATATTATATCACGTTTTACCTTGTGGATACAAGTAACCCCTCATGTAATTAAATAATTTTTAAAAGACAAGTCATAGCATTAAAATATACAGTTTAATGATGGAATTAACATTGCTAGCATAAATATTGGGGGCGGCCAGAATTTCGCTATTGGGCTGTGCCAGGTAAACACAGCCATAGCACCTTCCCAGATCATACATCATAAATATCACATATAACCCGCTGCAAGCCAACATCAATCTAAAGCTTACTTAACACTGCTTTTACAGTACAGAAACAGCTTTTTTTGGAGATTTAAAAAAAAACAATCACACAACCTTCTATGGCTAAAAAGAATACTCTCAATATTTATATATTCCAATTACATATAATATAAGATTAAAACATGGCCATCTCATTGCAGTTCCATATTTACCATGATAATCTGCACTGCTTATATTTCAAGTAAAATATTTGTCATATTTGATGATTTGTTAAAACTATCACTTATGGCGAGATCACTCACTGCGACGCAAAGTTAGTAAAAAAAAAATCCACCAGTCGTCTTAAATAAAATACAGTACTTGCACTGAGTGAAACAGTAACATTCAACAATTCCTGACCTTAAGTTTTTGTGGTATAAAATTAAAAAGCACATATAATACATACAAGCAGTAATGTAGTGAAAAACAAAGATTATTCATGATCTTTCTTTACTTGTGAACAAATATTTCAGGCTAGTGTAAGATACCTACTCCACCGCTGCCCAAACATCCCTGTGCCTGTCACACTGTTATCTATGACCCCTTGGCAACTTGAGTGATTTTTGTTTGAAAAATCCTCAAGGTGCTGATTCAGTTTTCCCCATTAAACTTGTAGATGATGACATAACTGATCTGTATATAGAGGACCCCCCCCCCCACAAACCCAATGCACAAGTGACAATGTAATTGCTTCCTTATCAATAAATTTCAAGTTATGTTTCAAAAGTTGACTCATTTGAAATATTAGCATTAATTTTGGTAGTATTTTGGCTATGCAACTTATGCCACCATACTTCATCTTCTAATGAGCTGGGCGGGTAGCCACTCTGACGAGTTTTCTTAAAACTAGACTTTTGCAAATAATATAAGTAACTGTTTACAAGTGTAAGAAATTAATTTTGGATTTTAAACTTAGGCATTTTTTCAATTTTAATAATGGGTTTTAAATGAAAGAAAAATTCCATTTTAGTCTTAATGCAAAAAATTTAATTTCAGAGAGAAAAAAAAAACTGGAATAAAGGTTTTATTGCTTAAATTTAATATTAGGTTGTCATCTATTTATATTGAAGTTCTGAAATTAACAGCATTGTCCATTGTAACAGTTGAAAAATAAACACAGTCTAGTCATCATATTTGGTTCTACAAAAAGGGCAGTGACCACGCTGCAGGTATTGTTGCTCAAAATCATCTGTGTGGAACAGCTACACTCAAAAGAAAAAAGAGAACACAAATTAGTATTAAACTAAAGATCAAAATTTTTTATATTACACATATTTTCTTGTTGAATCATGATGAGCTAAATAGTTGTGTAATAACAAAACATTTTAAGTTTGTCCTGAATTATTAGTTCATAATTAGGGCTCTTAACGATTAAATTAAAATTAATCGTTAACTTTTGATAAATTAATGAATAATTAATCTATAATTTAGATTAAAACTAAAAATAAGATTATGACATCATTAAAATGAAAATTTCAAGGGAGGTAACAAAAACAGGCAGTGGATTTTTTAAAAATTTAAATTTAAGTAGTTCAATATATTGTATTTGAATTTTAATTTAGATATTGTTAATTCAGTAAAAACAATGTTAAATTTTGTATATCATTTTCCTTATAAAACAGCTTATTTTAAAGGTTACACTTTAAAAATCTTTTTTTTTTAAATGGAGAAGTTTGTACGTTAAAAAAGCAAACTGTTGTTAATTATTAATAATTAATTATTTATTAATAAATTGATGAAATCATGTAAAACATATTCGTTAATTTTAATCTCTATTTTATAGACTAAAATAATTGTAATCGATTAAAAATTTACTGTTTAATCGAGAAATTAATCGATAATTTTTGCAGCTCTATTCATAATAATTCATTTTATTATTTTTACATAAATAATTGGTGCTAAAAAAACTTTAAAATGGTATATTACTATGGGGAGGACTGTATTTGCTTAAGTTAATAAGAGATATACACAAACATAGGGTCTAAGTTTTATAATTAACTGCATTTTGGCCTAATAGTTTTTTGTGTGTTTTCATTCAATTTTTTTCTACCTGTGTATATCTTATCATTAAGAAAAACAGGCAATGGTAATAAAGTAGCTAAATGACAAAATATGGGGAAAAAAAGAAATCAAACATTGAAATCAAATGCCATTAAACATTATAGTAACCAACTTGAATGGTATGTAATATTTCTAGGCAACCTGATTTTACTAGGAATTTTAACAAATTCAAAACTTAATACAGTCGAACCTCCTTTAGTTGAACTTCCTTAAATTGAAAACATCCCTATATCGAATTAATTGTTTGGTCCCAGCTAAAGTCCATGAGACTAATGTATTTTAGATCTCCCTAATTTGAACATTTTCGGCATCCAACCTCCGTCAGAAGAATTTGCCAAGGCGTTTTGGTAAAACTAGTAAAACAAAAAATCTTAATCCCCCCATCCAACTGTGGAAGGAGTCAAGTGTTGGGGGGAGGGGCTTTCTCAGTGGTGTGGGTAGCTCTTATTATGCTATTTGCCCTAACTTGAAACTCTGTAAGTAGATGGTTTTTTTTTCTGATTCTTTTGAGTTCAACTTAGAGAGCTCCCACTGTAATTTTATTACTATGCAAAGGAAACTGCAAGAAGTATCATGGAAAAATTGTTGGTATTACTATTATTAGTGCAACATAACTATATCCAAAAATAAGACACAAGTATTTCTTAAAACTCTTTATGGACATTAACACTATCTATCCCTGTGTAATTTTTCTTTGTTGGTATAATTTATAATTGAAGAGCTTAGTGCTAAAAGTACTTTTTAAAAAATATGAATTTTGAGATGATGAAGTTTTTATATATTTTTTGTCTCTTTGTTGATAGCATTTTAATTTTTTAGGCTGTTTAAAAATTGGACCTATTTAAGAGTCTCCTCTTTCAAAAACAATCTGTATGGTGACCACTGCTTTAATGTCTAACCTAAACATGCAAGAAAGGTCTTATTACTTGAATAGAATTCACAGAAATATATTTTTGTTTGTATGAACTAAAGGCTAAAATAAAATTATAATATCAGGGGTGGAGGGTTGTAGTACAATCAAAATAATTGATTAAAAAAAGTGCAATAATCAGATGCTCAGTAATACATTTTTAAAATATACAATTTTTGTATGCTTCATTTACATTTTTTTAAAAACAAGTAAAGAACTAAAAGCTAAAATATAAAAATCTTCACCTTGTTGCAGTTTGAGCAAAGTGTGATGGGAACATCAGGTAATAGAGATCGGAAGAACTGATACCTCAATGGGTCAGGCCATTTTAGAATGTACACATCCGATCGTGACATGGTCTGTAGGGTTGATTTGTTGACAACCACGGGTTGAAATGAGTCACTGTCCTGAATTCACAAAGACAAAATAGATATTAGAAAGTCAATTCACTGAACTTATCAATTAAAGTATTATAAATACTGAAGTCAAAACAAAATGTATTTGAATCTGTCTGATTAAATGGATATATACAGGTTAGATAAGAGGTCCGAAATTGTCAGCGGGCCAATGGCAAAGTCTGGGTGAAGCAGACAGCATCAGGAATTTTAAAAAAAATAGAGTAAAACTGATAAAAAATCTTCAATCTTTAGGGTAAGTGAAGGTCCAATGTCTCATAAACTGTCCAAGCACATACGCTTTTCCATCTGTCCAAGCACATACGCTTTTCCATCTGTCCAAGCACATACGCTTTTCCATCTGTCCAAGCACATACGCTTTTCTATCTGTCCAAGCACATACGCTTTTCCATTCATCATCACTCATTGCAGTTGGCAGCCTGGCCGGCTTAATCATGTTCCTCCAATCAGACTGGTCGGTTAGTGACCTTTACCTAACTCTTAATTTGCCAAAGCGCGATAATCCGCGGTTTACCATATTTTACCAAAGCGCGATGATGGGCGACTCGTTAGAACTCTCTTTACAAATGAAATTACAGAAAATAAAAACTCTCAGTGCGTGAAAAACTATGTTTTCGACTTCCGGCAATGGCGGCTGTTTCCCTCGCTAGTGTTATCTCTCCATTTGCGAAGTTTTTTAAAATGTTTTTACATTTTTTTTTCGAAGAAGCGATTTTGCTATACTTTTTTTTACTAAAGTAATAGTACTAAACTACAGGTAAAAATAGTTTTAAACTCAGAACGGTCTTTCGGATACATAAAGTAACCATTCTTATCCTAAGAGATGACGTCAGTATAACAATAATAATATAATTTTTTAAATTTCATAACCACAAAAATGAAATTCTTACGGTACTGAGGCGGAAGATTTCCGAAAACCTTATGGCACATTAAGAGCTAATCCATCAGCCTCCATACAGTTTGAGACCTTCACCTAATCCTTTAGCATCCATGCAGCTAGAGGAACTTCACCTAATCCATCCTTTCATTCTTGGTCAGCCTGTTTATTTTTCCTGTCTGCTCCCTGAACTTATCTTTGAGTAAAGAATTCAGGGGTCAAGAAAATTTAGGGCGCTTGAGGGTTGAGGGGCAGCATGCTAGGCTGTTATACTGAGAGTCAAGGGTTTGGGTCTAGGTGAAGCCAGGGTCTTGTTCCCTGTGGTGAAGGTGGAGTCTTGTTCCCTGTGGTGAAGGCAGGGTCTTGTTCCCTGTGGTGAAGCCAGGGTCATGTTCCCTGTGGTTGAGGTGGGGTCTTGTTCCCTGTGGTGGAGCCAGGGTCTTGTTCCCTGTGGTGAAGGTAAAGTCTTGTTCCCTGTGGTGAAGGCAGGGTCTTGTTCATTGTGGTGAAGCCAGGATCATGTTCCCTGTGGTGAAGGCAGGGTCATGTTCCCTGTGGTGAAGGTGGGGTCTTGTTCCCTGTGGTGAAGCCAGGGTCTTGTTCCCTGTGGTGAGGGCAGGGTCTTGTTCCCTGTGGTGAGGGCGGGGTCTTGTTCCCTGTGGTGAAGGCGGGGTCTTGTTCCCTGTGGTGAAGCCAGGGTCTTGTTCCCTGTGGTGAAGGCAGGGTCTTGTTCCCTGTGGTGAAGGCAGGGTCATGTTCCTGTGGTGAGGGCAGGGTCTTGTTCCCTGTGGTGAGGGCAGGGTCTTGTTCCCTGTGGTGAGGGCAGGGTCATGTTCCCTGTGGTGAAGGCAGGATCTTGTTCCCTGTGGTGAAGCCAGGGTCTTGTTCCCTGTGGTGAAGGCAGGGTCTTGTTCCCTGTGGTGAGGGCAGGGTCTTTTTCCCTGTGGTGAAGGCAGGGTCTTGTTCCTTGTGGTGAAGCCAGGGTCTTGTTCCCTGTGGTGAGGGCAGGGTCTTGTTCCCTGTGGTGAGGGCAGGGTCATGTTCCCTGTGGTGAGGGCAGGGTCTTGTTCCTGAGGCTAAAGGGCATCCCTGAGTCTACCCGACTGGGTACCTGACATAAGTTGGGGAAGTAAAGCGGCTGGGCATTATGCTAGCCTCACAACCCCTTCGTAAGATGTGACTTTAGAAACTTGTGAACGCTGCTTCACTTGCCCCATAGGCCATCATGGTCAGAAAAGGGGACTTAACTTTACAGAAAAAATTTAATAGTGCATCTGCTTATACCGAAGTCGGCAAGTATTTATCTAATTTTTTATGTATTCTTGCAATGGCATCAGCATACTTTCTACTGAGTGGCGTTCCCAATGCCAGCAGTGAATGTTGGGAAAAGGCATATTACCTGAGAAGCATATTTATCTAGAGAAATCCACTTACTGTGTAACTTTTTATTGAGCACATTTAACAAATAAAATTAATTCCATGAACCTTTTCGAATCACCTCATCCTTTTAAAAAAAAAAAAACTTTACAAGAATCCTCCACTGCTAAACAAATGTACATCTGTCAGGTAGATAGCATCCTCATGTGATATTTTTTTCTAGATGTGATGTTAAACTTCATGCTTTGGCTGAAAACCACTTGCAGATGTATAAGGCAGTGTAGAACACCTACCTAATATCTAACTTCAGTTTTCTTTGAAAATGTGTCGGAAGACTCTTTCACCAATGATGGATGTCGCTACATCAAAGGGGCATGCCCTTATGCTGGCAGAATATCTCATTTAACAGTAGTCTTGCCATGCACTGGAATCAGTGTGAGCTACTCTACCTACACTTCAAAACTCTCACCAACACTTTGGACACAGATTGCTAGCTGAGCAGTATCAGGAACATGTGTGTTAATATCAGGAATGATCAAGTTTACATGGGAAGGTTTAGCTTTATCACACCGTAGATCATAAATGTTATGTTTCAGGTCAGAATTGCGCACTGCAGCTGTGTTGGCTGAGGACCCTGTGTTACCAAACTGAACCTTCTATTCCAGATATACAAAACAAATGATTGGTCAGTAATTTCATGAAATCATGCGTAACTCTGCTGGTAATAAGATTTGGAAACTTACATAATACGCGATGCTGCAGTAGTTTAAATTATGATGTGATTTTCTTAGTAAGAAATAGACATTGCTATCTCTCAAAATTTAAATTACAGAAGTAAAAAGAGATGAAGTCATGGGCTGTATTATTACTAAACTCTTCTGTCAAGTAGCAGGCCTCAAAATATGGTCTTGGAGTTTGCAAATGGTCTGCAAGTTTGAGACCCCTTGAATATCTTTCAATTAATTTTACTTTATAAAACAAAAAAAGTTTTTACCACCTGTTCTTTCGCGGTATAATTATAATTAACATTAGATACATTGTTAGAAAAAAACTTTAAGTAAGCCAAGTCATATTTTACGTACATTGTATGACTTGAGTCGTGCGGTAAAAGGATCTTCATCTTCCTCTGGTGCTTCATCACCCAAACGTAAGGACTGGAAATCTTCAGAATGTTAAGGTTAATTAATACAAGTAAAATGTTTTATAATTCACCCCATGACCTGTTGTGTAATAATTAACCAAAACTATCATCATTCTCTATTCAAACTTCAAAATTTGGATAACTTATTTGTTTACTTTTTTTCTCTTTGAGATAGCATTGAAGTGAAAGACTGATTCTACACTCTGATTTTTTTCAACATATTAACATGTCTCATTGGACACCATTATGTATAAAATTCTCATTGGACACCATTATGTATTAAATAACCTTAAATAATCTCACTAGCAAAATTTTGTAACCTTAATATGGCCTGTTTCATAATTTATTTTCCTTAACTCATTCAAATCATTTCAAACAACATAGCATTTATAAGTATTTAATTTTCCAACTTATCATTAAACAAATAATGAAAAAGGAAACTGTTCATTTTAGTTTCAGACCAGGGGCCTCCTTTTTTTTTCTGCTTGGGAATAGACATGTCAAGGATGTGAACAGCCTGCTGGTCACTCAAGCTTTCATCCAGAACAAACTCAACCAGGGGAAGTACCTCTGAAAATAAAAGAATCAGAAAAGCTTTTTTAAAAATAAATTAATTAATTTCTAGATTATAAAAATAATAATACATGCAAAAATTTTTAAACACTATTTCACAAGTTTCCTGTTATTTGAATTTTTACCTAAAATACTAAAATATGTTTAAATTGTCTTTCGAAATGATTTCGCCTTGTTTCAAAGAAAATAATTCATCCAGCGTTTTATTTTTGATATTTTGATTTTTTTTTTAAAAAGAAAACAAACTGAAATTTCTTAAAATTAATTAAAAGGAGAGAAAGTCTGCACAGAAATTGTGTTAAAAAAAATTAATAGCATTCTATCTTGTTTTTATTGAAATCCTTTGGATACATTTAATGCTCATTGCCAGTTGTCTATTAGCATTTTTGGTTTGGTATCTATAACTATTGGGTTTCTCTAAGAAAGGTTTGTGAGCCTATCACAAAACTCCAAGGTCTGGGGGTGGGGGACGTGAGAGAGAGATATTGGTCTTTTAGTATCATACATTTCAAAATATTCCTCCCAAGTTTGGTAGGATACGACAGGAGCAATACATAGCTCTGTGGGTCATTTGGAAATGCAAACAAGGGATATCTATGCAGGTAGTGACAAAATCCTAAAATGGTAATTGAAAAAATTCTTGAAATTGTAAAGCAAAGCTTGAATCTTTTTTTTTTTATAAGAAAGATCTACGACTTTGTTATTTAAAAAATAGTAACTAAGTTTTGTTAGGTCCAACATGGGACGTGGTGGTCGAGAGGTAGCGCTCTCGACTGTCATACCGATGGTCACGAGTTCGAATCCATACGAAGGTGAGGATTTGTTCTCGGGGCCTGAGGAGTCCCCGAGTCACCCAGCTCCGAATGGGTACCTAACTAGACAATAGTTAGGCGGCTGGGGTAATGCGTGGAACCCCTATAGCCGTGGCCTGTGACCGCTGCATCACTTGCCAACAGATCATCTCTCATGGTTTGTGGACGCAATTATCTTCTGCATAGAAGGAGCGTCTGTATATCTAAGATAAGATAAGATAACATAACACTGATTTATTTTAAATTGAGTAGTGCTGCTAGTTATGAAAATACATCTTTTTCAAAAGTATTTATTTTCTTAATTCAGTGAAACAAAACTTTATGGACAGCATAAAAAAGTAATGCCAACTATCAAGGTTGGCAAGTATGCTTCATGGTTATCATTAATTTTGTAAATTACTGAACTATTCCATAAGAGGCCATCCATAAATGATGTCACAAACCTAGGGTGAGCGGGGGTGGGGGGTCCCAACATTTGTGACGGGGNAATTAAAACTGAAAACAATGTGCCTTATGTAAGAAAACAATTAAAAGTTTATCCATTTTAAAATTTTGAATAATCTTGCTCCAGCAAGTTGATGCTAAGATAACATGGGGGCGGAGCTTAAGAATTGTGACCTCTATGTCAAAGCAAGCTACTTTAAATCAAAGTTTCACTTCAATATTCAATTTCTTACTATTTATTTTATGTTTTATATGGATTGCCGCATGTTATATTAGAGTGCAGCTTCACACTGCACTTACCAAGATAACAATAAAGTGATTTGAAATATGCTAATTTTCAAATAGAAAATACCTCTTTTCGGGGAGGGGATCCACAGCTTTGTCACACAATATTGGGGGGGGGTCTAAGTTTTTGTGACGAAGTGTGACAAGGTTGGGAGGAGAGTTAAAAATCGACCAAAATCACGTGACGACATTTATGGATGGCCCCTTACCTTAAACTGATTTGAATTTCATTAAGTTTTGTTACATCTATCCACATACCAAAATTGACAAATGAATAAACAAAAGGCTGCTTGCAGTTGACACATCTATTTCCGGTTTTGTTGATTAGAGGGTTTGTAGTGGAACAACGATAGCACATAGGTAACAGCTCCTAGTAACAAATTAAAGAAAGAAAGAAACATGTTGACAAGCACTTGATGGATCTTTAAATTAATATAATTTATGTATGCACAAATTTTTGACTTAACAGTTCTAATATAGTGTTAAATATACATACAACATTCAAAGATACTTTCTTACAAATAATTATTTGAAAAGTGTACTAACTCTTAAAGTCGCAAAGCGTCGTAATGCGTCTCTTCCCGCTATCCCTAAAGCGTCGTAATGCGTCCCTAGATAAAAATCTCGCTAGAAATGAGATCTCGGAAAGTAAAAACTCTTCAATGCTTGAAAAACGATGTATTCGACTTCCGGCAATGGCGGCCGTTGCCGGCACTAGTGTTATCGCTCGATTCGCAATGTTTTTTGGTAGTTTTAACGTTTTTTTTCCGAAGATGCGTTTTCATTATACTTTATTACTAAAATAATAGTACTAAACTACAGGTAAATATTGTTTCAAACTCAGTACGGTCTTTTGGATGCGTAAAATAACCATTCTTTGCCTTAAAAATGAAGTCAGTATGACAATATTATAAATGGATTTTACGCAAATTTTTTAATTTCATAACCGGTTGATCGTAATACGGGAAATCCTTACGGGACTGAGGCGGAAGTTTATTGAAAACCTTCTGGGGCTTTAAGAGTTAATACCTTTAAAAAAAGTCAAATGAACTAAATTTTTACCCATTCGCTTTAATGTTAATCAATGTTAATGTAAATTTTAATAAACGTTATTTGATGTTTAAGAAATGAATCTACTGGTTTGGTTGATTTCTCTCAGCTACTGTTTGGTAGATTACTCTATTTGTAAATAAATTACCCTAGTCAGAATAATTTTTTTTAAAAATTGAGATGAGTAAGAGTGTTTGAATAGATAATTTTTGTTAAATGCTCATTGATTGAGTTTCTTTAGAGAAGTTAAAAACCTTCACCTCTGCATCATGAAAAGGTTTAGATCTAACAGTTAAACATCCAAGGTCGATATTGTCTTGAAATCTCTGTGGCAGCCGCATCAGTCGTAATTTCTCATAAGCTGTCCGGGCCAATTTGTAGGCTCCAAGATTTTTGCTTTGTTTAGCAATTGTAAACAAAGTAGATTTTTGAAAAGTTATGGAATCAAACCACATGAAACTTTCTTTGAATACAGAAATATTCAAATAATAAGTTTATTTGAACTGTTCTTCAAATTGACTGGTTTTATCCACTGATTACACAAAAGAAACTTTATTTTTATGCAAGGTAAAATTATCTATTTAAAATATCCCTATATTTTATGAGAAAATATTTTCAATTTTGTTAACACGATCATGTGGAAAAATTTAAGTTATTTAATTGTGTTTGAAACAAAAAAGAAAATTAGCTAATTGTTATTCTAACATATATTTATAATAACAAACTTTGAGTTTTTTCCTAAAGGATATGATTTGGAAACACCATAAGGAACTTCTTCATCAATATTGTGGAGCAAATAACGAGACATGTTAAACAGCCCTTCAGGCATGACACTGGTGAAGGGTTCAACCTGGAATATAAAATGTAATAACAAAATTAAAACTGAAAACAATGTGCCTTATGTAAGAAAACAATTAAAAGTTTATCCATTTTAAAATTTTGAATAATCTTGCTCCAGCAAGTTGATGCTAAGATAACATACCACATGTCTGTTTATTGTGTGATATACATAGTATATGTTGGCTTTAGTCTGAAAGTCTTGAAACTTCTGAAGCATGTCTTGTCTTTTTTCAGGTTGTTCTGCACAATAAAAATATAAAATTAAAATGAATTTGCATATCAAATTTAACTAATCCAGGTAATTTTACAAAGAATTCCATTGTTTTAAAATAAAGGGATATTTTCATAGCTAACCCATTGGAGAAATATTTTTGTTACTTGAATTTGATAATGTTCCCTTTTTCGACCATGATGGTCTATGGGGTGAGGGAAACAGTGTTCACAAGTTTCTTTGGCAGATGCAGCGATTGTGTGGCTAGCACTATGCTCAGCCCCCTTTACTTTATCCCAACTAATGTCAGGTACCCCATCAGAGCTGGTCGACTCAAGGACATTCTTAGTCATAGAAGCAAGCCCCTGTCTTCACAAAGACCACCGTGCACCCTTGAATTTGGTCATTGTTTTTCTTTTAGACCTAATTAAATACAACCATCTCATAACTCCGAGAAAAAAAAATTTGTGTGTGTAATTTTTGGTACAAAGTCTCATTCCTAGCTCAAAATAAAAAACTACATAAAATTATCAGTTCAAATTGTAGTAATTAATTCCAAAATGCTGTGCTACAAAGCTAAATTTAGTGTTATGCAAGGAGTAGGGAATAACCTGAAACTAAACTATAATAAATTTAAATAGTTTGACCTTTAATATGGTAAATCTCTTGTTCTATAAATATAGAAAAGTTCTTCTAAATTAATAAGAACTCCAGATTTATAATATAAGTTTTAAATATGGGCTTAATTTTATAGTTATCCTTTATTTTGATATAATTCTGATATACAAATTCAGAATTAAGAGGTAAATAAATCAAATTACTGGGACGTGGTGGTCGAGAGGTAGCGCTCTCGACTGTCATACCGATGGTCACGGGTTCGAATCCACACGAAGGTGAGGATTTGTTCTCGCGGCCTGAGGAGTCCCCGAGTCACCCAGCTCCGAATGGGTACCTAACTAGACAATAGTTAGGCGGCTGGGGTAATGCGTGGAACCCCTATAGCCGTGGCCTGTGACCGCTGCATCACTTGCCAACAGATCATCTCTCATGGTCTGTGGACGCAATTATCTTCTGCATAGAAGGAGCGTCTGTATATCTAAGATATAAGATATAATTATTCCGACTTTTAATTTTAAGTAACACGTGTAACTAGCAGGCAAGGCTCACACGTACCTCTGGCAATATCAAGACACTGGATGGAGAGCTTCCAAAAATAGTAACCAGCATCATCAAACCTGGACTCTACAACAGCATTATGTGTCAGTTGTTCCAGGACTTTGACAGCCTCAGCTTGTAAGCCAGCTTTATGGAAGGCTGGAGAAGAACAAAAATACAATATTATTTTTTTAATAATCACTACAAAAATCATTACTGCTGGTAAAGTTTGTTTTTAGTGTAATGAAGTTATAATTATTTCATTATCAAATTTCAAACAATGTTTAAATTCTTTTTGTAAATTATTTAACTTAACATCCTTAATACCTTTTGGCAAAAAAGAATAAAAATTAACATCGGCAAAAAGATTAAAAATTAACATCTATAATCAGGATATTGATAACAATCCCATATTAAGATCTTCACTCTACCATGAGTATTACAGTATTACATATGTTTCCTGGATTTGAAAACTAAGGCCTCTTTCTTCAATACTGTTTTGTAAAAAGCTTAAAAAATGAACTGATTTCATCTGTTGTGGAAACAACATACCTTGCTGGGCCTCTTCAAACCGATCCTTTTCAGCTAACCACTGGGCATAAGGGACATAAACATCTGTCTTGTATTCTGGATGTTGTTCTACTAGAGTGAATGCCTGCAAAGATTTGATCGCAATCAAACTGAAAATCATGGATTATCTTTTTTTAAAAACATGTGATTAGTTTAGTAGATTCACTATAACTGTAATTTGATTAAAGTGACGGGGAGTTTATCAGTTTTACTGTATTTGTTCCAATGGCAAGACAACAAATTAACTCTAATGAAAATATTCAGTATCATTTTACCCCATGTATTGTTTTAAGTACAGTCAAAACCGCTTAAGTCGACGGCGTTGGGGTATGAAAAATGGCATCGACATAACCGATGATCGAGTTAAAGCGAAAACCAATATGGCGGCAAAATATTAACATGCGCTTGAAATTTCTTTATGTACGTGTTGTGCGTTAATTAGTGATGGGACGATTAATCAGAATCGTATCGGAATATCGGGACCCTATTTCTTCACTCTTTCTTAAGGTTGTTAAGACCGTTCGTTTTTAAAGATCGTTTAAGTTTAAATATAACGCCGTTTTGCTGTGATTCCCAGATTGAGCGATACTGTGCCTTCGAAGCCACTTGCTTGATGTTCATTACAAGCTACACAAATAAGTAACCTACACATCCCCTCATTGTCCCCGAACCATTCTCTTCCTAATCATCTTCTTTGGGTCCGTCCCCTCAGCTTACAATGGACTCAGAATGGTCTATCGTGACCTATATATGACTCATGACAAAGCGAACTCTTCTCTATATAAACGTACACAAATAAAATAGGTACTCCTTTTGAGCTTTTGAACGTTCAACTTTGACATATTTTAATTAATTCTAACCAATAGTTAAATGGCTTTTGCACACGGCCACTTCTTATGAATGAAACAATGAGAACAAAGCAGTAGTACAGTACATGTAATAGTCAAAATGAGGTTGAAGGATGAATGGTTGCCAATGACAACAAGTCTGCACACGGTACATTTTATTATTCCATACGATCCCCTCAGCTTACAATGGACTTAGAATTCCTTTGGTAACTTGATGCTAATAGGACTAACCAACAACAATGGTGTGGGAGATTGAGAGTGGGGGTGGGTAAATTGTCTGTAGTCTGTTATATTATATATTTTAAAATCTGGGGAGCCTTGTTTACAGTAAGCATCACTAGCGTTAATCAATGATTTCAAAAGCCGGCGATTCCCATAGTACCAGAAGCAACACAGCGCTGGGAGCAAAACGCAAGTGGGCTGTGACGTCACCAGCAGACCCTGGTGAGGCAGAAACTTGGTCCCTTCCCTTGGTTATAAAAAAATCATAGCTAACATTTTCAAAAGCTGGCGATTGGTCATGGGGATCGAGATAACCAATGATAAGTGACAAATTTGACCCTTTTTTTTGCTCGTGTTATGAGGTTTCGGCGACTTAAAAAAATCGAATTAAACGACGAGAAAATGCTAAGACAAAGAGAGAATTTGGCGGTTCCAATAAAAAACGTCGACATAATAGGGTGGTCGAGCTAACCGAGCTCGAGGTAAGTGGGTTCGACTGTAGTTTTGAAATGTCCACTTGACATGAGTCTATTATTTATTTACAATTATTCTACAGAAATTACTCTTTAGGCTGTATGTTTGGGAGAGTGACACGTTTTAATTTGTGGGTTGCTGTGGCTTTCTTACAGATTTATTGTGAAATATTACACAACTGTCAATTTTTTTTACCCCCATGTATCATCTATCAGGTTGTAGCTTAAACAGTAGCCCAATGATACAACATATTTTTACTATAAATAATTAGGGGACATTTATACCCTTTATCTATTTTCCCAAACACTTTCTATAAAAATTATCTCGATGTATATACAATTTTATAATGTATATTTTTGGGTGTTGGCAAAACCTTAAATTTCAGCATTATTGGCATAACTTAACAAATACATCACACATACAACTATGTGGACTAACATATTACAAAGGTAACATTGTAATATATTATATATATTAATTAAAAATTAGTTTATTATGCACAATATGTAGAAATATATTGTGTAATCGCAAGCAGTCAACTCATTGTTACTTACATCATCCCAATGCTTGGCTTCCACCCTCATCAATATAAGTGCTCTCTGGTCACCCATTTTACTGTAGACTTCTGCGGCATAACCATACTGCTCCATTTTGGCCAGGTGTTTGGCTGCTCGGCTGAGAGCTTCTCTGTCAGCTTTGTCAATCTTTCGAGCGAGGTCAATCATCCTATACATAAAAACACTCAATCAGCCACTGAAATTTTGCATCAGGGGGTCTCAAACTGTCTGGGGGCCACTTGGAGGCAGAGCCTGAGAGAAGAGGGCAGCACCAATAAAGAGTTTTTCACTGGATAGCAAAGTCAATAGTGCACTCGCCTCACAAGCTTCTCAAAGCTTGAGGTAGTGGGATCTAGGGCCACGTTAAGCCACAATAAATATATTGATGAATGAAAATTGCTAAAAGGTCCAACATTGACTTGGAGAGGAGATGGGTCCTGCTAAGTCTACCAAGCCCGAGAAAGTTCTAATGGAAACATCAGAGCACCCTACGACCACGAAAAAAAATAATAAAAAAACATATAACTGTAAAAGATCTTCAATTTTATTGTGTTATGGTTCAAAACATTCCTGTTGACCATAAAGATAGTGTTATATTACTACTTTCTACTATTGGTTATTGCTAAAGACATGCAACTCTTTCTCTTACACAGACGAGCATCATTTGGCTTGAGTGAGAAAACTAATGAGATCCTCAGTAAAGTAAGGCTTAAAGATGAACATCAGTCGCTTTGGGCCTAAATCTTGACTTATTACTTATTATCTGACTCCTTATTCCAGGACAAACTTGCACCATGCACTTTTTGATTAACTTCACTGCTTCCCTGGATTAGCTATCTAATCCAAATACCATGCAAATAGCCTTAAATGGTGAATTGGTCTCTTGTTTGCAAAAAATGGATCATTGCCCTACAAACTGTACAATTCTGTGATAAATTCTATATTTTTCCTCTCACTACCAACCTTAAATCACCTGGTAGAAATTTGAAACTAACTTAATAAATGATGCTGCACAATTCCAAGAGGAATTATGCCATCAGTTCCAAAATATGAAATGTACAGTATAAGTATGATATACTCGTTCTATAGCCTGTTCGTTCATAAGCCAACCCCCCTCTTTTGGGAGAGAATAGTATGAAAAGTGTGTAACCTGCTCGTAGGCAGACTTTAAAAAAAATAATAGGACAAAATGGTACACATTTTTTTTAACTACATCGGTCATTATGATTGTTTACTGCATCATATGCCGATTGTTTTCTCTTACATTGACTAATAAGGTAAGTGCATTTTTTATATTTTATAGCTTCTGGTAGAGCAGTCAAATCTTGTACAATGTAGACGAAGACCTTGATGATCTACGATAACAACACTAGATTCTATTCCATCTAGATGCAGAAATCACCTATGACCCACTCGTAAGTCGACCCCACAACATTTTTCCCTAGATTTTGTACCAAAAAGTCGGCTTTAGGAAGAGCATATATGGTATATCACTTTATAATTTCAAATATACCATGTAATGGGATATGCATATTTGAATTAAATAAAGGTGTGAGCCGCATTAATACAAAACTTCAGGTTATGAGTTTGAGACTGCTGCTTTACATAGTCAAAAATTCTCTCAATAAGTTCAGAATGATGAAAAACTTGTACAAAATAAAGAGTAATAAGTTTTCAAGAACTTTTTTATGATACTTGAATAGTATGAATAAAACCAAACTTTTACAAATATTAATTAAGCGTGGAATTTAAATGGTCATAGTTTTATGTATTTCACTGCCTGGTCTTTCCCTGTCATAGTTTTATATATTTCACTGCCTGGTCTGTAACTGTCATAGTTTTATGTATTTCACCGTTTGGTCTGTAAATGTCATAGTTATAATAGAGCTTTCTATTTGGTCTGTAACTGTCATAGTTATATGTATTTCACCGTTTGGTCTGTAACTGTCATAGTTTTATGTATTTCACCGTTTGGTCTGTAACTGTCATAGTTTTATGAATTTCACCGTTTGGTCTGTAACTGTCAAATGAACCTAACTCACATGTCTGGCCAGCCATGGTCCCCAATGATGTCAATGGCTTTCAAGTATTCCCCAGCTGAGATGTACATTTCTGCTGCTGCCCGAGGCTCATTGCTGCTCTTGGCCCAATCAGCTTGTTTGGTGATGAGAAGTTTTTTGTCCTGGGCATCACCAGCTCCAAGGAATTCCTGTGGGAAATTAATCAAGTATATGAAAAACTTTGATCAGGATGAATCTAAAGGTATCTCACTTTTGATGTCCCAATTTATGCAAAGAATTCTTAAATTGTTCTTTAAATCTTCAATTAACTCCCAATTTATTTAACATCCTTTAATAAATCTTCCAAACGTCTTAAATTGATAAGGTAAAGAATTTTTTATTAATGCCATTAACTGCACAAATCATATTAAATAATTTTCACAATGGCTTTTAACAAAATTATTTTTTATTTCTTTTTATCATTGTAATTTTGATTGAATTTCAATTTTGAGTTGGTATGAAACCACAGCATCAGTAGATCATAAACATAAATATTTTCAAAGAGAGACTACCTTAGCATTGTCAAACATCCTTAGATCAGTGTACATGTTCAGAGCTTTCTGTTCCTGGTTAGATTTTTTATACAGCTTAGCAGCTTCATGGAACTTTGCTTGATGGGAGTACACATCACCCAAGAAAACCATGTTGTCCTGCTCACCTCGCCGCTTACGTTCCTAAATGTACAAGTAAGAATTTGTATCTCAAGATGAGAAAAGTAAAAAAATCAAATGAAAAGTAAACTATGATGAGCAATAACTAAATTTTTATAGATGAGACAGATATGCAGTAAAATGGTGAATTGTCCCTGAGTTTGGACCCCCACACCTTTATCCACCTCACACATATTTCCTTACCAGCTCCCATCAACTTGGGTGATGTTAAGATATCACCGTACTAATTTTTTACCACCCCTAACTCCAAAAATTACATCAGTCTCTCATTTAGTAGGATTTCTTCAAACACAAAGAAAAAAGGAGATGAAAAATATTATATAATAATACACTAACTCGATTGACTTAAAGTAGATACACATTTTAAAGAAAATCACGTTTAGGTGACCCACCTCTATGCCATGAATCAATTCTAAGTATCGTAGATTTTTAATTCTGATGAAAGCTTTTTTAGCTGTCTCAAAGTCCAGTCCTTCTAAGGCCTGATGAGCCAGGGCCTCCCAGTCTCCTTCTGTCACACCAAGACATGCCACTTTGTATGCTTCCCTGAAAATTTACACAATTTATTTATTTATAACATCAATACTCATTTTCAAACTTATAAGGAATGTGAAACTTAACGTTTTTCAGTGCAATTAAGTATTTAATCATTATCTTTACTACGTTATAACATCAAATCTTACAAAAATTAATAGAGCCAAAAATAATATAACTACATATAGTCTTATCTTATCTGACAGTATATCATATAGCCAAAGAATTCATAGGTTGTTTTTTTTCATTCCAAAGAAATGAAAAATATTTAAAGTATTTTTATAGAGCATCAAGGACATGTAGAGAGGTATAGGAACTATAAAAAGTTCAAAATTTAGCATGGATTTTTCCATTGAGAACTTATATTTTTGAATTGCAATTAACACACATTGACAAACAATATTCAGCACAACCAAACATACTTGAACTTTGACAAAAGATATTCAGCACAACCAAACATACTTGAACATTTTTTTCTCCAAATATTGGTACATTGGTGCAGACTGAGGAACATCTACAGCCGACATGGCATACACATGTAAACAGAAAATCTTGGAACCACTGAATCCAACAACAAAGCCCTGAAATAATTTAATTATAAACATACTGACATGCAATTAAAATCTGGAATGAACATTCTGAAATATACTTATAAGTCACTGCATCAAAAATAAGTGAATTTTTATTTAAAGATTAAGATCTCGCCTCGAGTTATACACTGAGTTCTGTAATTACTGTCGAATTGATTCAAATGTTTTTAATTTTATTCAAATCCACAAACAATCGACATGCTTTCAATTCTTTTAAGAAAAAAATATTTTCCAAATACATATTTTTATTTAAATTTAGGTCACCTGCAACTTTTGTTGATGAACAGGGAAATTACTGGCTTTAATATTGAGCATGCCGTTCCCAGAAAAACACAGCATATCCTCATACTGTGTATTCCATGCAACACTGTTAGCATTTCTCTCCTGTAAAAAATGTATTTCTAACAGGTCACACACACCATATATTAAAATAAATATTTAGAACTAAATAACATAATTTACTATAATTCTGCGATGTTCTTTAAAAAAATATTTACACACTTATTGAAACAGTGGTAAGGTATATTTAAACAGTAACAAAATAATCATTTTACACCGTTTATATAGTATTAAGCATATTTTCAAAATCTTGGCCAGATTTGAACAAATACCAGATATGAAAATGTTCTTTTAATATTCATTTTAAACTTAATAAAGTTTCCTTCCCTAGAAACACAGACCTGGAAGAGCAACTCCTTAGTTGTCAGGTCGTAAACCAAGCAAGTGCTTTGCTCATCAACTACTGCCAGTTTGTTCTGTGAGGAACTCAGATCCAGACATCTTACCGATGTGCTTTGTTTCATCAGAAGGATTGGGAAAGCATTGTCGGCAAAAATCTTGAAGATCTTTTATGGAGAGAGAATATAATATAACTTTTAAAAATGTTGATAAATTCATTATTATTATTATTTAAATAGGAGTGGAATGGTATCAGAAGGAAAATTAAGTTTCACTACCATTATTTCAGAATTCTATTTTATGTGTTTTGGAATAGCAGCCGCATGAGGGGTATCTATGTAAAGTGGGTTTGGCTGAAATTCTGTAATTTGTATCTGTCCCATTCATCCACCCAATCAGATGAGCTTAATTAGGAATGTCTGTATACTACAGCCTTATAATTCTTATTACATTTCAACAATAGTCTAGCCAAAAATTGATCTTGACATTTACTGATCTCTTAGATATAATAATAATAATAAAATGATAATTTATATAGCGCTGTATCCCAGCAAGGAGCCAGGCTCACAGCGCTTTACATGGAAATAACAATACATATATTAATAAAAGAAACATTCATATCATACTAACTACATAAATGACAATACGTTATACTCAATACATATAAACCCCGAAATGTCATTCTTATTTTGGTTTTATTGGGTTATCGAATTTTCTGTTAAAGAAACTAAGGAATTCATAATGATGGTATTTATAGCTTTTGTGTTAAGAAACTAAGGAACTTATACTTGTGATATATATATATATCTTAAGTGAAATTTTGATATGTCATCTCAGATCCATCTTTATCAATGTGTAATTTAGCATACATTATTAATTTTTATAGTCATTTAATATAATTGGCTATTTCACTACACTAAAATTTGGGAGAAAAATGAAAATAATCATTAGAGACTTAACAGTCACAGTAAAATGCATTTGATGTTCCAAAATCTCAAGCATATGAAAAAATCAAATATCTTTACACAAATCGACCTACCTGACCATTTTTGAGCCCCACAAGTATTCCTTCTTTGCCAGGTGGGCCACCAGTTACTTTGATATATCTAATAATTGATTCCATCATCCATTCTCTTTCTTTATCTCCAGAAAATGATAAACATGTCAGCTTTTTCTCCTGATTTGAAAATTGTTCAAATGTTAAGTGATTTAAATTTCAATAAAATAAAGATAAATATTTATTATTGTTTATAAATTGTACGAGGAATAGATTATCTCCTCTTTTAAGGCATTACAACAGATGAAAAGTATTTTTTGTTTCAAGGGAGCTAACCTGGCAAAGAATGATGTGTTGAGAGCAAACTACTAACAGATTAGTGTCAAAATTCTTGTTGATTTTTTCTTTAACCCTATAATGCATGTCGGCTGAGTCATCAGAATACAACTCATACACAATAATGCGGTCAGGAAGTTGGACCTGAAATATAAAAAGAACATTTCAGACAACATGATTCTACATCAACATCAATTTGATGTGCAAAATAGTTACATAAAATGTATTCAGCTATGTGATGTGAATCTAATATATGCATTCCAATTACCCCAATATTTTTTAAAGAGATATTTTGTTATAAAAACTTACCGCCAGCCTGTTTCTGTAAATTGCTATTTTTTTCACCAGATCACGGCACTTTATCCTAACTGAAAGACACATTTCAAGTATATTTAATGCTTTCAGTAAAAACTTTGCAATGAATTTTTAAATAGATTTTTTGTCATCATAGATATTAAGCAATTAAAATATTAAATGCTATTATTTATATCAGCAAATAGCTTCTGAGTAAACTCACCTTTCTGATCTGTTATAAGGTGTTGTATAATAACATCTGTCATATTGTCTCTGTAGGCATATCTCTCTTTGTATAACCCATGGACGGTACTAAATATAAGCTGATATAAGGCAATAGTACCATCATTGCTTCCTACAGCCTAGAGGTGAAAATACAAGGATTGTGAGTTTAATCATTTCGATTGTTTTTCCTCCAACGTTGATTTTTATTATTTTCTCTTATTTTTAGGTACATGTAAGATTTAAATTTTAGCAAGTACTTTCCATAAATAATAATAACTAATTAGACCTAATGATTGAGTCATTCATTCAAACATATGAATTGTTTTCTTTTCATTAACAAAAATTGATTTCTCTATTTGATTATAAATATTCTGACTTTCTGTACAAAGTAGAAACAAAAATGTGGTTCCATCCGACACAAAGGATTGAATATGTTTACACACTTTCAGCTCAGACATCAGGAAATGATCCAGGTCAAAACTGATAGGCAAGATATCGCAACAAACACACAACCAACATAATAAATAACATATAAAATGAAAAATGTCAGTCACCACATAATTTGAATCAGGCTTGACTGCACAGCTCCAAACCCAACCAGGGGTCTCTCCAATGACCCCTAACTTTACCCCTTCTTTGGTGTGTAAACAACATTGTTTATTGGCTCCTCCTAGCACCACATATTCTCCTTTAGGATACCAGCTTAAACAACATGGATCATAACCTAGTTGCCTATCCTTGCCAATCTGTAAAAACCAAATCAAATGAATTGAATAATTTTTTTATAAAAGCCAATGAAATGAAAAATGTTATCATACAAAAATACTTTCATAAAATCATTAAAGATAATAGTAAGTACAAAACATTTCAGTAGCTGACATTCTTAAAGTAATTTTTAAATAAGTATTTACAAGAGGATCTCTAAGACATGCATTTTAAATGGATTTCCATGTTAGTGAAAATATCTAAGGCATTATTAAGGTAATTAAAGAAAGATGATTTAATATTAGCATTCACTTTCATGAACAAAAATTAATTTTATAAATATATATATACATACATAATAATATATATTGCTGACATTATCACAAGTTGTGGTCCTTTTAACAATTTTCATTTGTTCTTGAAGATTATTTAAAAATAAAACAGCAAAGAGCAATTAAATAATGTTGTCCCTATTTTTTTTTTTAGCTTAGAATCTTTCCCTGTTTTCTTTTTCTAAGTTGTTTACCTGTTTGCCTGAAAGTTGATAAAATGAAAGTCTTTGTCCCCAGTCAGCAACAGCCAACACATCACTTGTTTCATCTTTGTTAGGATTCCAGGAAACTGCCCAAACAGGAGCCATATTAGCCTGGGGTCTTTCAATTTTGGCCTTTTCTTCTCCTGCCTTATGAAAACAAAGTAAAATTTAAAGAAATTAGCAAAGGGTAATTTTTAGTATTATTATATTATTACTCTTATCTGATTATAATTTAAATTTTACACTTTAAGCAGTTAAAAAAAACATTAAATATGTTGAATAGTAAATTTAATTACAAAGAATATCACCTTATTCCTAATGCTGACAAGCCCATTGTAAAGCCCAAGAGCAATGTATTGGCCATCATTAGTCCAGCTGCAGCAAGTGATGCGACTGCTTACTTTGTGTTTCGTAACAGATTTCTGTTCTGATGACCACAAACCTTTATGCACAGTTTGAGGTTTAATAATTAGAGAAGCATTTTCAAAATTAAAAGCAAAAAATTAATTGTGATTTGCAATAATGTTAGTCTACTCAAAAATGTCACGTTTAAAAAAAAAAAAATTCTTTTGTTTTCTTTCTAAAAATGTTTTTTTTTGGTATCATTTTAAAGTTTAACAAAGGATTTACTTCCAGCACATTGAAAATATTTTTTTAAAAACTCATTTCATATTGAAAGTATTATTTTGATAATTTGTATTTAATAACTGTATCAAAAGTGATACTGTTAAATACTAGCATACCAAAATCTGTTACAGCACAGCTTGCCAACTGATGAGTAACAGGATTGTATGCAAGACACTGGATGGCTTCATTGTGCCTAGAACAAAAATCACTTTGAATTAAGTGCTAAATTAATTGTAATATAAATAAAATAGAAAAATCATATAAAATTAATTCATTTCTAACACATTGTTGATGTGCCTAGAATTTCAAACAAATGCAAAGTGCAATAGATTTAAATAGTCATAATTTACAGCACACAATTATACTAAAGGGACAATGTCATAAATATCTGAGGAAAAAAAAAAATTGTTCACCTGCCAAAAAAACAATTTTTTCATTAAAAATTTTTAAATTTTAATTTGCTTACAAGTACTTGAGGATGCCCTCTAATTTGTTGGTCCATATAATGACATTTTTATCAGCTGAACCAGAAGCAAATCTCTTCCCATCTGCAGCATAAGCTACACAAAAGACTGTTTCTTTGTGTCCTTTGAGTGACTGGATCAAGGTGCCATCAGTGGCATCATATACAAGGACACGATTACCGGCAGCAACAACCAATCTTTGACCATCAGGACTGAAGCACAAGTCCCAAACACTGAAACAGTAAATTATATATAAAACAGTTAAAATGTTTGTTGCACTAAATGATTGCTTTGTGCCAGGTAATTAACCAAGTATTAAAGATAGATGGCCCTAAAGTAATTAAATATTTCTAGCACTACATGTATTTCCATTCAAATTGGAACCATACTATAATATTATTGGTGTTACTATGGTATAGTAACTTTCTTTTAGAAAAAAATTAATGTCTCAAACACTTTTAAAAAATATGTTTACACTGCATGAAATAAAAGGACTTGTAAGCTTTGTTAGAACAAATTTCACAAACAACATAGCTCTCTAAGAATTTAATATTTTAAAAAATGAATCCTATTTCCTCCTACTTAAACAAATATCTTAGCGCTATACATGAAGTAAGTTGTACAACCTTGCAGTAACACATGATGTAATTGTAACAATGAAAAAATGTTATGAACTACAAAATTATTGTGTTATATGGATCTCCAATCCACAACTAAATATCATGTGTGGTATTTAGGGTCCTCCATGTCATACTTCTGTTGCTTTTTCTCTTTGTAACATTTTATGTCTCAAAATATTCACTCAGCCATAGATCCCTGCCTTTAAGATCATGGAAACTGCTATGAGTGGGTGTTCAGAGTGAGTGTTTACAGGTTAAGTGAGGGAAAATTAATTATTAGGCAAAATATTTTAGATACATTTTTCCTTATCTTGCGCATAAATCATAATTAAGCTTACTAACATTATAAATAATAATATAGACCCCTTTTTCAGTCCATGGCGGAACTCTTGGGCAAGTGAAGTAGCGTTCACAAGTTTATTAAGCCACCACTAATGAGCATGGGATAGTGTGGCTAGCACAATGCCCTGTGGCCTTGCCAGTATCGAGGCTTGAACCCGTGACTCCGGTTCTTAACTCGGTTCGGCAGTCCAGTGCGCCACCACTTTGACCACCGTGGCCGTGGCCCTATTAACTAACATTTAAATGCAACAATTAGTTCAAATGATTATTGATTTAAATACAGGGGTGTTCATAGTCCAGCCCACACGCCAGTTAAATTTTAAAAGCAGGACACATAAATTTGATTTTAATTTTAACATTGATTGGTAACTAATTAAAACATGACATATAATTATAATAAAAATATAATATTAATATTATTATTAATAATAATAATACTGTACTTTTGACTTTTGAAGGCTAGTAGTAGTAGTACAAAAGTACAAGACTACTCACTACTTTGTTTTATTTTTATTATCAGTATAGTATTATTAATTATGACTATGATTAATTAATTGATTATCGACTAAAACTTGTCATTGTGACTGTCTAAAACTTAAAACTAAAGGTAAAAGTATTAAAACAAATAACAAAAGTGTCAAAGTACTCAAAGTCAAAAGTGTAAAAGACTAAAAGAATTTTAATTAATTATTAGGCCTATAATAAAAAGTTTAATAATTTAGCTTAAAAATAAAGGCGTTTTCTTTACCATTGCTCATGCTTGTTGCTATCAAGAGCCTTGTCAACCCATGTTGGAGTTGCCCTCATGTTTACAAGTATAACTTAATTACAAAGTGTTGTCCATATCACTATCCATTTATTGACTCGTAGCAACGGTAATAGCGTCCTGAGAAATGATAACTTGTGGAATGTGTAAAGGGGGATAAGCAACAAGACTTCCGTTTTTTAGTCAGGAAGGTAAAAAAAGAAAAGTGGGAGGGGGCGCTCACTGTAATCAAACCTCCTTGGCGCTCACTCAGACTTTTTAGACCCACAATACCCACACACGAAATAGTACAATAACTTAACACAGGAGCTGCTCGTTCCTGCAAAGGACAATTATTAGTGACTGGAACAAACTTCCAAACGGATCAGTAGAAGTAGAGGCGAAACAAAATATTATGAAGCTGTTTTGGACAATCTGCCTTTAATAGATTTTTTTAAAAAAAATAATAAAAATTAGACACTAATTTGATTTGAGGCACATCAACCATTGTCATAGCTCGACCACGCGAAGTAAATGTAGAGGATGAATTTGGCCATTTCATTTGACAATATAAACATGAGATTTATTTATATATTAGTAATAGTTTAATTTTTAACATTGGGGCCGTCCATAAAATACGTCAGACAAATTTTGACCATTTACCCNCCCCGCTTCTGGAGTGTGACGTACTTTATGGACGGCCCCATTAGCTGCTGTTAGCTTTTTAATTAAAATGTTACTTGTTGAAGGAATGCTTTTGGTAATGATGAACTATTACAGAATTTATAGTCTAAGTATTGTGAATGTAATAATTTTTAAAAGAACCCTGCCTAACCATTTGGCTAAATGTCATTAATTGTCATTGCAGAATTAGCAGTTTACGGACTAAAATTATTATTGTTTCAGGAAAGAAATTGTTAGCAGATTAAAGCTTTAAAAAACCATGTTTGTTGATAGATGCGAAACTGGCACTGGCATTGATTCTGATTCTGATGAGGAAGAGGATGATGAGGTTGACAATATTAATGAAGATAAAGACTATGAGGATGCAAGGGCAGAAACGACTGTTGATGGTCACTATTTGAAATTGCAGCTAGTTGTTAATGAGATGTCAAAGTGTGCTGCCATACAACCGATACTTGATTCAGCAAGGCGTGTGGTTGAAAAGTTTAGAAAATCATCTGTTACAACCCAAAAGCTAGTGTTGAAGAGCAAGAAAACTCTGATTGCAGATTGTCCCACAAGGTGGTCAAGCACATTTCTTCTACTGCAGCGACTAATGGAACTGAAGCTTAGTGTGAATGCAGTAGCGAAAGAATTGGAAAGGGGCACTCTTCTTTCACGAGAATGGCAAAAAATAGATCAGTTACTGAAGCTTCTGCAACCATTTGCCGAACATACACGTTTACTCGAAGGCGATAAAGTTGTTATGCCATGAGTAATTCCAGCACTTATGGACATAGAATATCATCTTCTTGAGGCACAGTCTGATCTAGCTCTGGACGCATCACTAAAAGAGCTAGCAGTCACCTATTTGGATGGCTTGAGGCGACAATTTGAGTTTGCGTTGGAACCAGAGTCAATAATTTTTGAACCTATACCTTCTGCAGCTTGCCTGCTTGATCCTACAACTGTGTCAGCACTGTTCATTCAGGAAAAAAGCATCTTCTAAATGCAGCAAAACAGTTTGTGTTGCGAGAAGAAACTGCTTCATCAGCAGCAGCCGCAGTAAGTGCACAGCTTGGTCAAGTGCTTTCAGCTGCTGGTCAGCCTATTCCTAACCGAAATATCACTGCAACTGCGTCTCCTGATAGCGTTTTTTCAACAGCCCTGACTACATCTGGACCTCCTCTCAAGCGCTTCAAATCCCTGACGCAACACATTGCGAACACCACACACATCACTAATATTATATCTGCAGTTCATGGGCCTGAAGACGAACTGGAAGATTATTTGTTGTACTATCAAGAAGCTGCCACAGCAGTCAGTGAGGATGGCAATGGTTTAAGCTACTGGCAATCACAGAACGTTCAAAAAACGTTTCCGTTGCTTGCACCATTGGTTTTAGATATATCGACTGCACCACCTTCGGAGGCTTACTTGGAGAGAATTTTTCCTCTTTGTGTTGATTTGACTTCTGGGAAAAGAAACAGCACTAATCAGAGTCTAGGAAAACGGGTCTTTTTCAAGTCATTCGTTTTGACGTTTAGTCTTCACTCTTCAAGTGAACTGTTGTTACTTAGTTTAGTTAGTTCAGAGTTGTAGGTCTTAGAATGAATACATGTGTTTTAATTTTGACTTACGATTTTGGTTTCTTATTATTATTATTACGTTGTTTTTTTTTTCTTGTTTTTTCTTTTTTTGTTTTGGTTTTTTTTTTTTTT
>MUZC01001202.1:31452-60534 GCA_002072015.1 Radix auricularia | reverse complement strand
TTTTTTTTTGTACATGCACTGCAAGTCTGCTAGTCTACAAAATAGTAAAAAATTGAGTCATAGCATTGGCATATAACACAATGTGATAGTGTGATTTATAATGTGACAATTGAGTGAATGGACTCAGTCTCAGTACACTGAGCTGTCATCTCTGTGAGTACTATTATTATGCTTCAATCTGTTTCAACAATTGGTCATGAACAATGATGGTATTAGTTATTGGTGTTTAAAAGACTAACGCTAAAAGTGAAACTAAAATGAATAAGACGAAAACTAAAACTCAGGTGTTTTAGTTTTAGTCGACGAAAACAAAAACTAAAATTGGGCCTAAAACTAAAATTATTACAGAAAAAACGAAATAAAAACTAAAACTAAAATAGGACCTGGGACTAAAACAACACTATTGCAGCCTGAGCGAATGCCGTTTGCAGTCTCAGCTTTTACTTTACTAGGCTTAGTATTATGCAAATTAAAGTTGTTGTGCTTAAGTACGCATTCAGTGGAGCCCCCCATCCCCAGTACGCATCCAAACGCAAAATGTCATTTTCCGAAGACCCCCCCCCCTGCCCCTTGCTTGCGTACGTAATATATGGATAGCCCCCTACTTATATTTAAATATAGGGCCTATCGCCTAACAATAATATCATGTTTTTAAAAAATTAAATACTTAAGTTATGGGCATTTTAAAAAATGCCATAAAAGGGCACAAAATGTGAAGGAAAACAAAAGTGATAAAAGTGATTGAGGTCTTAGAAAAAATACGCAAAAAAACCATTTTACAAATACCCCCCTCCCTCCTGCTTGCGTAAGTAATATATGGATGGCCCCTAAGATTTGGATTTTCAATAGCTATCAGGTGCCCCCCCCCCTTTTTTTTAAAAGGAGGGGACTATATTATAAGAGTAAGAGCACCAGCTCAGGGCTTTTCTGAAGCCATTCCACGTGTAGGATAGATAACCGTTCTTGACAGAAGCCATGGTCGAGAATCTTGGAGCTGTAGTGAGATCTTATGGGTCATCCACAAATTTGAGACAGAAGACAAAGTGAGCGATGAAATAAAAATGTCCCATGACGAAATTGGGGCGTTCGTGTCACGTGTCAGCTGATTTCACGTGCACGATTTTTTTTTAGCAATTCAGTCAACAGACGCATGGGCCAACAAAGCGTGTAGAAGCTGTGGTGTGAAACCCGTAGAGGTAAAAATGAGGATAGACAATAATCAAGAAATGATAACATGCAGACAGTGGCGTAACTAGGGTAAATGTCACCTCATTTCCTATATCACTGATTTGAGAATATGATAGCTTTTAAAATCCTGAATATTAACTCGTGGCGTTTGGTTGCTTGCTTGCTGAAAATCTTTGGATCGATTTTAACCCACTTCGCTATCATATCGATCTGAAATTTTGCAGGCAGACTCGTGGCAACGATAAAAATTATGAATTATAATTTCAGATGATTGCATGTACTATAGATAAATATATACATTTTTAGATTATCTCTATGTATCTTGTAAATGTTTATGCTAGTCTGTCCCGCAGTGCTTAATTATATTGAACGTGAGGTGCGCTTATCAAACATAAATATACTTTCATAAATTTTCCCAATCTGTAAAGGTCTGTTGCGGGATGCGCATTTATATTACATTGAACATAATGAATAATTAATACCTTTAGTTATGTTTCAAATATAAAGGATTGAAGTAAAAATAAAAAAAGGTTTTTACTAGGGCTGCGGAAATTAACGATTAATTTTTCCATTAATCGTTAAAAATTTTATCGATTCAAATAATTCAAAGATAAAAATTTTGATTAAAATTTAAGAAAATATTTAAAATATTTTTTCAATTTATTAAAAAACAATAAAAATAAACACTCAGGTCACAGGAACTGTTTCGCTGAGAAACATAGTACAATAGTCCAAAGCATTTTAAAAAGTTAAAAATATCTTTTTTTCTGTCTATGAAACAAGGGAAATTACTAAATAAAACAAAATATTCTACTGTTTTATGTTACTTCCCTTGAGATGTTTGGCTTTAATTGAAATTTACGATAAATTCATGAAATTAATCGATAAATTTTCAAAAGTTAACAATTAAATTTAAATTAACGGTTACCAGCCCTAGTTTTTATTATTTTAAATAAAAAAAATTAGATGTGATGAAGTTTTTTGTTCTCATGAAATGTATTATTACTGATAAATGTCAAATATTCAATCTTAGGTTTTTTATTTGTAGCTCTATGTCATAATATGATAAATTTAATGCTAGAATTTTATGTTTATTTTAAATATTTAGCCTAAGCATGTGTTTCTAAGTTGAATATTTAACATGGTTAAAAGGCCTGAGTCAAATATGAAACAATCATTCACGCTAATTAATTTTGATCTTTATTTCTTTCCATTTGACATTGAAAAGACAATGTACATCTGTTCATTAAAAATACAAAATTGACATCAATGCAAACTAGCCATAAGGGCCAGATACTATTATTTCCATAATCATCTTTTGTTGCACTGAGTTGTGTGATAAAAAATTGCTAGGTTCTGGTAAATGCCTAAATTTACCATTGCTTGAGAAAGTTATTAAAACATTTTCTGGAGGTGGCTGTGGGATTCAATGAAGAAGAGAACTTTTGTTTTTCTCTGATAACTCATGGTTAACATTTAAAACGAGGAGTCCCCGAGTCATCCAGCTCCGAATGGGTACCTAACTAGACAATAGTTAGGCGGCTGGGGTAATGCGTGGAACCCCTATAGCCGTGGCCTGTGACCGCTGCATCACTTGCCAACAGATCATCTCTCATGGTCTGTGGACGCAATTATCTTCTGCATAGAAGGAGCGTTTGTATATCAAAGATAAGATAAGATAAGATAATTTTTAATTGGTTTATCCCTATGTACAATTTTGTAAATAAACACTTGGGTCTATATTATAATAAATGGAGAATAATATAATAGAGTGTTCACGTTGGTATGGACAGTTCTTACAGATAACACATGGTGTTTTTTTTGTGAAATCCAATTGTTTCCTTTGATTAGTCATATAATTTTTTAATGTTTATTTTATCTTTAAATTAAAAAGAACTGTTGACCATACTCAGTGCAAACATAAGGGCCACAAATGTCCTGCCAATGAGGCCTATTGGCTTATATCAAGTAGTGAGACGCGGTGGTCAAGTGGTAGCGAGCTCGACTGGTGTACCGATGGTCACGAGTTCGAATCCACGCAAAGGCGAGGATTTGTTCCCGGGGCCTGAGGAATTTCCGAGTCACCCAGCTCCGAATGGGTACCTAGCTAGACAATAGTTATGCGGCTAGGTAATGCGTGGAATTCTTATAGCCGTGGCCTGTGACCGCTGCATCATTTGCCAACAGATCATCTCTCGTGGTCTGTGGACGCAATTATCTTCTACATAGAAGGAGCGTCTGTATATTTAAGATAACATGGGCCATATTCTATTTTATTACAAGCAAATATACAACATTTTATTTTATATCAGTTTTAGTTCTTTAAAATATAAATGTAATCAATAACATTAATCAATAACTTAATAAATGTTCAAAACCAGCCATGTAGCAGTGTAAACAGTTTAAATCTGACATGTTCATAAACCGGTAATTCGCCCAGGGTTGGTTATTCTAACAGGAAGTGTGATCCTTGGTGGGGGTGTGATTTTCTTTTTTGATAACACCTTACTTGGTTGGCATTCCTCACCTGGGGATTTAATAGATAGATTCTCATTTGGTGCACTTGAAGAAAACATGTCACTTTCACTTGCTGTAATGACATGACATGGCTTAACGACATCGTCAGGTTTAATGACATTACTTGATGTACTGACATCATTTGGTTCACTCACATCGCCTGATGTGTTGACATCCCCTGGTGTATTGAGATCACCTGGTTTATTGACATTCCCAGGTTGGATATTTTCTTCCGAAACAGTGTTCTCAAAAGGTATTGTATCTTCATATTCAATGACATCAACAAGGGGCAGCACTTTAGAATTTCTGGTTCCTTTTTCAGTCCTTCCAGACACAGCCCTATCTTTAACTCGTGCAATGGTCTGAAACATACCAGCAATCCATGCCTCCAATCTGGCCCACATAAACTGATTCAGCTTGTCATCAAAACCTGGATACTTCCCGCCATTTCCTCCCTTCAATGTCTTCACATCACTCATGTATGTGGTGAGAATAGTGATGGCCAGATTCAGCAAGATGATGGACGAACCCAAGGAAAAAAGGCCAAACATAATTCTTGACATAGCTTCACTAAAACCAGTTTTCTCCGCCATCTCATCCTCTCCATCAACATATCTTCCATGTCCAAGAAGTATTGTCAACAAGTAAGAAAATGCGTTCATTATATTCCTAGGTGAGAAGTAAAAGAATTTCTTTAAATACGTAAATTTATTTTGAAAAGAGAAACAAAAATTAAGGCAAAAATAAATTAAAGCAAATTTTTTTATCACACCAGAAGGGGTATAAAAGTATATAAACTAAAAGCTGTAGACATTTTAATTATGAGCGAGCAAGAAATGAGGTGTTAAAACTTAAATAGACTTGTTATTATGATACACAAAATATTTGTATCAAACAGAACATGTAAGCTTTAGAACAAAGTGCACATTAATTACATTCTGACAAATAACTAACCAAATAAAATTATTAATGTATATTAAAAATTACATTAAAATTTAACCCTCACTTATTTTCTTAAAATAATGCCAGAGCAGAAAAAGAATAGACATAGGTTTTTCTTAAAAACAAAAATGAGAATAAATAAAAATGGGAGTGTGTAAGATTTATACACAATAATTATAAAAAAAAACACACCAAAATTGAAGCTCTGTGTACATTTTTGTTGGTCTTTGTCATGTGGAGTCAACACACTCAATCCTTTTGTTAATTTGTTTTCAGTGTCAATTCAATTAGGCAATATACTGGTAATTGCTTAGTCTAAATTTATTCAGTGATAAGCTCTAAAGAAATTATGTACCAAATGAGACAAAGGCTTTTTTACAACTTATATTTTGCATAAAAATTTTTTCTAAAATTATCTCCAACTCCTATAGGGTGACATGTTTACCCCTTATACAATTTGTTAACTTTAAAAAAAATAAATTTTTATGTGAACAAAACTGCAACTAGTGCAAGTAAAGTTTTATTTTTATTGCTGCCAGGAGTTGGAGGTGAATTTATCAATTTCTATCATACAACTAGTGTTAGCTGACTTACCTAAGGCTCCTTGTGTAAGGACCTCTTGCTATAGAGAAGTACATGGAGAAAGCCAGCAGACAAATGAGAAGCACCACAGCAAATCCCCTGAGTTGTGGTATGGCCGCCTTTAGGGTCTGTCTCATCAAGAAAAGGTGGTAGTTGAGCGTGAGTGGTGCTAGGCTCTGGAGGATTCGAATAAACAACACAGTGCTCATGGTCACCGTGTAGATTTCATCCAACAGGAAAACAACATCAAAGGAGGAGAATTCGTCTGCAGAAGGAAACAAATGAAAGAAAAATATACCACCAAAGTAATTTATTTTTGGATTTCAGATTTGATAGGAATTTGTACACCTTTCCAAATGCAGGTTTGCTAAACATTAATCAACTTAATATAGTTTGTAATGGGCAATAGATTTTCAAACCTGAGATTTCATCATGAGGGGATTATTTTATAACTCACACTGCCAAAAGCCAATGAAGAAATGAAGATTTATTAGCAAATTTATACCAGTAACAAACTGATATGTAGTATCCCAGAGAACAGCAAGACACACTTTTTCTAATTAGTTAGTATTTTTATATATGATACGCTTTGTATTTAGTTAAGTCTTTTATCTGATCAAACCTTCTTGTAAGGTATTACACACATTATAAGTACTAAATATTTCTTCTCACCTCTTTATTAACTTATTTAAGTGAGAGCAAAGCTTGTTTGAATATGTGAAATTATTTTAAAAATCAAATAAACTTGAGCATTTTTTAAATAAAAATAAAAATAAAATACAATGTGAAAACTCACTTGAACTGTTTAATATTCTCTCTAGTAGAATTCCTGTCTGATGGACTTTGACAATAAAAGTGACAAAAGCTGTGAGGGCCGTGAATAGCTCAAATAAAGCCAGTAAAGTGGACCATGAACATCTGCTGGTACCTTCACTTGGCTTTATTAACAGTGATATAGTCAGGAACAGACGGAATAAAACTATTGAATAAATAAAGGAAATTAAATGCAATGGTAAACATTTTTGTTAACTATATTTATCTAATTTAATTTCTAAGGTTGATAATAATACTTTTACTGGTAATAAATTCCCACAACAAGATTTATATAGAAATCTGCAGTTATAATGACTAAAACGCTATCACTTTTCATTCAAAAGAGCAGAAATTGGGTCAGTTTTGCAAACTAATAATTTATATTTGAGCAGCAGGTTGCTACCACCATGAAAAAATGCTGGTTTATTGCAATGATAAACATATTCATATCCTTCATCATATTCATATCCTTCATCATATTCATATCTTTCATCACATTCATATCCTTCATCATATTCATATCCTTCATCATATTCATATCCTTCATCATATTCATATCTTTCATCATATTCATATCTTTCATCATATTCATATCCTTCATCATATTCATATCTTTCATCATATTCATATCCTTCATCATATTCATATCTTTCATCATATTCATATCCTTAATCATATTCATATCTTTCATCATATTCATATCTTTCAACATATTCATATCTTTCAACATATTCATATCTCTCATCATATTCATATCTTTCAACATATTCATATGCTTCATCATATTCATATCCTTCATCATATTTATATCCTTAATCATATTATTATTTTTCATCATATTCATATCTTTTCTAAAAAAAAGTATATTAATTTTTATCAGTAGTGACCTGGAAATTTACAACTAGATTCAATCGAATTTTCTTTAATAAAATAAATGAGTCAGTGGCTATTTATTCCATTTTTACTTTTATAATTGTTTATTTACCAACTGCAGCAAAGATGATTTGAAATAGCAGAATCAAATAATCCCATACTGTTGTGTAAGGATAGAGACGTGCAGAGGCAACCTTGATAGTTTTTACAATATTGCCCATAGATGGTGTCTCCAGTAGAATTTTAGCCTGAAAAATATATAAATATTGTAATTTTTCTGGTGAAAAAAAGTTTTAACATGCTTGTTTATTAAAATAATGAAAAAAACCTTCCCACCCAAAAAAAATAATATATATTGGCCACTTTAGCTTTATTCTTTGAATTTGACACAGTAATGACACTTATATAATTGTATTTAAAAAAATTAAAACATTTGTAGGCCATTTAAATGCCATATTTTTGTGGCATTAAAATTGTTGAATAAGAATCCTTTATGTATTTTTTAAGAAATGAAACTGAAAGTTTCATCTTTAACTGTCTTTGCACTCTTAAGTAAGAGTCTTGCTAATTTTATTGCAACAAAAGTTTAACTTACAAATATATGTGTATGTTAAATCTTCTACAAACCTGAGTGAACAGTCGTGTGTTTGGATTAAACACAGTAAACTCAATTAGAAGTCCTCTGGTCCAGTTGTCTATCCACCCAAAGGACCATAGATTAATAAGTGTGGTCAAAGCTTCAGTCTGACTGTTGCCGAGGACAGCCTGATAGCCACCAGGTCCATACCATGTCAGCTCCCCTGATTGACTCAAACTGAATGGATCAGAAGCTGTGTATTTGAACTCATTGAATAACGGTATGCAACTGCCTTGGCAAATGGTCCAATCTGATTTTCAAAGTAAGTGACAACATTTTAATAATAATAAAGGGAAAATATATTGATTTTATTATCAACACTCAGTTCCCCAAAATCATAAAATATGCACTAACCTTTAGTAAAGTAAATAATTAGGTTTATTGAATTTTCAACATTGTTCATCTCAGCCAATTTTTAAAATTCATTTTGACAAGTGTTTTCCACAGAAAGCTCAATAAATAAGTGCTTAAAATAAATGGCTTAAATATTATAATATAGTTAATGAACAAATTATTGAGTCTTATTTACTTATTTAATGAGGATGGTTTTATCTGGGTTTTTTTGTTGGTTTTTTTGTGTTTTGTGGAATATTTGCTCTTGATAACACATGTTTAAAGACAGATGTTGTTTTTAATTCCTTTATTATTAACTCAAGGTGTCTGGTTGCCGAAAAACTTTGGATGAATCTTTAAGCCACTTCCCTGTATGCTAGTGAGCTGAAATTTTGCAGGCAGACTCGTGGCGATGATAAAAATGATATATCAAAATTTCATATCCATTGAATGTACTGTAATTAATGAATTTTTAGATTAACTCTATTAATCTCTATGTAACATGTACATTTTAGTGCTAGACTGTCGTGATGCATATTACATTGAACAACCTTTTTAATATTTTCCTCTCGCATGGTGTGATGCGTATTTTATTGACCATGCTTTTTTATAATATATTCCTGATCTGTCAATTTAAATGCTAGTCTGTGATTAAATCGACCTGAAATTTAGCTGGCAGAATGTAGTAGTTTTTTAAAATTATAAATCCTTTATATATGAGACATAAATTTAAAAAAAATTTTTTGGATAGTCATGCAATGCCTATTATAATGAAGATACTTTTAGTTATATCTCGTATATAAAGGATTTATATTTAAAAACTTACTTTCTTTTACATAAAAAAAAATTAAATTTCTTATGAAGTTATTTAAAACTTTTTTAAAAAAAGAGCCTCCAAACTTTTGTCATAGCTGCCACTCTCCCGGTTTGCAAAATCATAGTTTCCCAAGCAGTGAATATCATGAAGGTATCCAGTGAGACTGTTTCTTGTTTCACAATCCACGCCAGCTTTAGAAGAATAAAAAATTTGCAAATAAAGAGGTAATGATTGCAAAAAATGTTAGCTGTATTAAAAATAAAACTACATGTATTATAATTTTTACACAAAATTGACCATCTTACATTTATAAGTTTTCTGTTTTTAAAATTTATTTGGATCATCTACAATTTGTTCACTAAATATCTGCTCTATTCCTTTTGTTTTCAAAAACATTACAAAAATGATTTTCAATAAAATTTTAATCAAATTTAAAGTCAACTGCTGTATACTTAAATGAAAACAACCTTGAACTCTGTACTGCATAATTCTAACTGGTCCGATGCGATAGTGTTCTCCATCAAGTAAGAACTTTCTCTCATAGTTTGTCATTGGTTGTTTATTGACATGGTTGGTAGGCATGATGTTTGGTATAAGGTATTGCTGCAACCATGTGTAAACCTCTGTGTTTTTGTGAACTGACTACAAAACAGAATATATATATTTCAAATCAATTTTATGTAAGAATTGGAAAGGGAGGGGGCTACTTGTAAACTGTTAACTAGTCCACAGATATGCAAATAATTAGAGATTGTTTTTGAATTGTATACAACATACTTTTAACATTTTTTTAGCTATTATCCTGGTATTTGGAATAGATGAGCATATATTATAAATCTCAAAACTTTCAAACTTACATTGAGGAAGTTAAGTCCAAGACTTGATCTGATTTGATGATTTTCCTGAGATGACTTTGTAATTTGTGCACTGAGACAAACGGAGGCAACTAAAATAACCATTACCACCTGTAATAATCATTTTGTGAAGTTAGTTTGTTACATAAAGTTATTTTAGCACACTAAATTCTTTCAAATAAATTTTTTTTTAATATTACAAAAGCAATATCAAATAATGCTAATTTTAAAAAAAGATAACATAAATAGAAAAATATCTTTTAAATATATATCATTTAATATAAAAGCTATTTTAAATAAATTTTTTGCTAGATTTAAAAATTAACTTTGCTGAAAACCTTGACTTTATACAACATGTACCAAAAACCTAGACTTTATACAACATGTACCAAAAACCTAGATTTTATAAGTTTATACAACTTGTACCAAAGACTCTAGACTATTTTTAATCCCAAAAAAGTTAAAGATATAGATTAATACTTCCATGACTTTACTTGAAGAAATAGACTTTGACTACTTGTACCTTGACTATATCCTAAAACAGATTATTTTTACCCTTAGAGTCAAAAATGAAACTCCAGGCTGGCAGTTGCATGACTTCACCCATCATCATTGAGTATTTGCATTATGATTTTAACCTAACCATAATCCTAGAAATTTAAACAACTTCATTACCTGAAATCCTAGACCTCTCATGACATGCATCAGTTTCTGCCTTAGTTTCAGTTCCTCTTTCTTTTTCTGCATTTCCTTTGTGTTAGTGTTGGGTTCTTTTACTATTGGAGGGATAGGGCCGAAGGGAGCTTGGAATAAAACAAACGGAAAGTCATTTATACAAAATTAGTTTTTTTTGACATTGTAATTGATAAAAACACAAATACACAATAGTCATCCCTATAAAATTAAAAAAAAACAACTATTGATTATCCAGTTGGTCATATGGTTTTATAGAGTAAGGAAAATAGGAGAGTAAATGGTATGAAAATGAAACCTGTAATTTACAATTTTTATAAACAATAAATCTTTATGGAGTATTTAAATTAAAATCATACATACATTATGTTGAATAATAAGGCTTAAAGTGTTTTCCAATTTAAAATTGAGGATTAGATACAATATTTTATTAAAAATGTCAATGAAAAACTGTTAGCTTCTAACAAAAAATGAAAAATGAATGTTCAAAAAAGTACCTGGCAGAAGTGAGTCTTTATCAAATGGTGCCACAACACATAGGTCTTTAACTGCAAATTGTCGGAAAATGCAGGACAATAGGAGACACAGCAGGAGTATCTGACAAAGAAATGAGACATTTAAAAAAAAATTATTTCATGAGTCTGCTCATATCCTTTGTCACTTTTCATTATTGAATTTCAGTTGAATGTAGGAATAAAAGGGGAAAGCAATTTTTTTACCTAATTATTTTGTAGCTTTTTATGCCAATAGAAATTTCTAAGAGCATTTTTAATTTGCTGAAAGTATGTCTTTAAGTATTTTTTGGCTAATTTTATAACATTTACAGTTTTCAAACACATTTGGAGTGGGGGTAAAAAAAATCTCTTAATATTTTTAGCCTATACCTAGTTTATTTATTTCTTATTCATCTTTGTCTTTGCCTCTGAATCAGTATGTCATTTAAATTTAATTATCTCTTCCATTTTTCTCAGTTATGAACACTGTCCAGTTAATTCCATTTTTTTCAGTTCTAGTTAAGTCTTCATCTCTTTCCATTGTCTTATCTCTACAGCCAATCCCTCTATACAGAAGATGATTGCGTCCACAGGCCATGCTGGTCTGTTGGCAAAAGATGCAGCTTTCACAGGCCACAGCTATTAGGGTTCCACTCATTACCCAGCCACCTTTGTTTCCCTTACTAGTGTTAGGTACCCATTTGGACCTGGGTGGACTAAGGGACACCCTTAGCCCCAGGAACAAACTCCTGCATTCACAGGGCTTTGAGCCCGTGACCACCAATATGCCAGCCAAGTGGGCATGTCACTAGATCATCGTGCCCCAAAGAACTGGCACTGACTAGTGATATTTGATATTGGTTTCCTCAGTGCAGGGATGACTAAATCAATACCTTTTTGTATTTTAGTATTTTCAGTTTCATTTAAACAATTCCTGATCCAAAGTTTTTGGTGACTTAAATTTTTTAGCCTTTAAATGAAGAAAAATGTTAATTTACTTACCATCAATCAGTTCTTGTATTTTATATAATTTGACATTAGATTTTATACTTGGATTTATGATTTGAGAATAGCTCTGGATAACTGGCTCAATATTATCCTATCTATTACAGAAGCATTTCTATAAATAAGATTATTGTATCCTACATGTATCCATGGTTTATTTCTTGTCTTGAATTTTTATAAAGTTTTAAATCTAGATATTGTGTTGGTTTTATTCTAGTTCAAGTGCCTTAATCAAATGTGCTCTCTTTGTCAGGAAAACATCAAAGATATTTAAATTCATTTTAATTAATCTTTACACTCAATAATTTTTTAGAAAATGTTTCAAAGATCAAGTTAAAAAAACAACTCAACTACCTTGACAGGCTCAATGGCTAAAGCGCTGGCTGATGTGGAGAAGACAAGGGAAAGCATCCAGTGCAGTGACACTTTACCTCCCCAATCCAGACTGTAGAAGAAGGTTAAGGCGGCACTTGTCAAAATGGATGCTAGGACAAGGATGTATCCAAGAAAAACAAACCACCACGGCAGCAGAAAAGGCTTTTTCTCTGCCATAATTGCATCACTATGATTAAAATCATGTCCAAAGCTATGTGTTTTATCCACATTCTCCTCAAATATCTCTCCATCTGTTTTATTTTCTTTTAACTGTCGGTAGTGTTGGAAGTCCTCCATAACACTTCTTAGAAATTTAATAGATGTATTTATTTGATCTGGAACATTAAAAATTGAAGAGGCCTGTGTGGTGCTGGAAAATGGATGTTTCCTGACAGAGGTGAGACAGAAAATAAAATATGTATATTACAGGAATCTTTTTATACATCATATAATTATTTATCATCTTGCTATTTAATTTGTTTTTAATTTTTTTAAAAACTAACTTAATCAAGCAATACTTCAGTTTTCTTCAACCAGAATATATACAAACACTGCATGATGGGATGTTCCGAATTGAATACTTTTGAATAATGACAGAAACTGTGAGGTGTTTAAAAAAAAAGTATTTTAAAGACTAAGTTTAAAATAAAAGTCTATTTTGATGTCAACTAACCGCTGGCGTTTATGCAGCCCTTTGCATAAATGTTAACTAACCAAAATATATTTCCCACTTTATAAATTGAAAATATATAAATAGATAAGAATACGCATTTAAGGGTAAATATGTACTTCAGTGACCAAAAAATAAATATATTAAGCTATCAATCATCTTTAGAATTAAAAAAATAAATATATGGAAGGTAATTAAAATTTGAATGAAATTATAAGAATTCAAACATGTATAATGTAATGAAATACAAGGAAAACAACAACAAAATCTATTTTTCTGAAATAAATTAATATAAAAGTAATATAGTGTTAAGCTTTACACTAAGTAAATTTTTAATGATACATCATATTTACGTAAAGAATTATTTGCTCATAGTTTTTTTTAATTTCCTTACTCAAATGTTGTAAGGTTGTCTTCTGAGTTGGTGTCAGGGATTCTGTATGGGTCAACTTTATTTGTTCCCTTGTTGTAGTTAACTCCCTTAACTTTCCTATGGGTGAAGATCCATGTCATGAGGAATCCAGGAATGATAATAATAACAGCTGAGACAACCCCGACATAAACATCCCTATGAATAAGAATATATAATAGTTGACAAGAAATCAACAGTGGCGGATTTAGCTTTGCGTGCGTGGGGGGGCCAGGAGAATTTCAAGGGGGCGCCACAAAATTTTACTAATATCAGAGCATTGGGTAAATACTAGAGCTGTTAACGATTTATTTAAATTTAATTGTTAACTTTTGAAAAATTAACGATTAATTAATCATTAATTTCGATTAAAGCCAAACTCTTTAATTTATGATGTCCTAAGTAACACTCATTTCACGTTCTTGTTGAAAATCTAAATAACACTGCCATGTCTCCTTTATATATCTACTTTTCACCAACTACGCAAAAAGACAAGTGTGTTGACATTAATTGGTTCAAGTGATGAGCGGATCTAATTGACAATATAACCAGCCGAGCTGAATAATCATTCACATGGAACTGAGAAAACTTAAACTGGTATGCTCAAAACGGTCTTGGCAAGGAATGACCTTATCGGATATCAGTGTTCATTAATTTTCCACCATTGTACAGGATTAATGGATTCAAGAACTTCCATCTCCATTTTGTAACGCAGAAATTCATCAGAAGAGCTGTCGTCATTTCTGTTTCAGAGTCAAACTCCATTACTGCCATTACCAAAATGTTCGTGTAATCTTCAGGAAATTATTTATCAGCCGCATTTTTTAAAATAACTTTTGTTGACTTTTTGACCTCAAATTATTTTAAAGTGATGGGTCGATTTATTGTTAAAAATAATTTAATTCTTAAAAATTTTAAGGATTAGTCGAGAAATTAATCGTTAATATCCGCAGCCGTTTTCAATACTAATTATTAGCCTACTAATTTAGTAAAATTTCCAAATTAACAAACAAGTCAAACAGAAGAAACAATATAAACAGATATGCTTACAAAATAGTAACGTATATTTATTTCAGTAGTATATTTATTGATCTAAGAAAGAAACTTAGTTTATGCGAATTTATATAGAGCGTTGAGCCATATTTAAATTCCTTTCTACGTGGAGCGAAACGATTTATCTTTGATTAAAAGTCAACTTTCTCACCTAGATCACGTTCATTTGAAATTAATGCCAATCCAGACAGACGTTCGTTTGTCATAGTTAAGCGCAAATAATTTTTAATGATTTTCAATCATTCATAACAGGAAGATTCAAGTAAATGTTTATAGAAAATTGACAAACAAGAGAGACCTGATGCCATTTATTTTTCAATCAAGGATGGTAGAAACTCTGTAAGTTGTAGCTCACTAGATAGTGATGGATGTTGTGATGCATGCAAATTTTTAAAGGTATAATATTCAAGAATGCTTCTTCTAGGTTAATGTGTTTGTAAATTTTGCATAAACTTCGAAGAGGATCTGTATTTTCTTCCAACATTTGTGATGGATCAATACAATATACATAAATAGCTGCGCCCCTAAAGTCATTTAATCGATCATCTATTTATTTTAGTAGTGTATCCAAGATAGTTCAGATTTAAAACTGTTAGTTGGATCATTAGCCCTTTTATCTCTACAAAGTTCGCCTGCCATATTTTATTTTCTGCAATTCGCGTTTCTTTAAATTTTGTTTTTAACATCTAGTTTGGAACAATTTTCGTTAATAAATTATTAGACATCTACTTTCAGAATGTTAAAAAGCTTGATCGCTTCTCATTTCAACAGACTTATTTCTTCCAACATCGATCAATCGTTTTGTAATTGCAATGTCAATACTCTTGAGCTGCAAGTGGTTTGATAGCATGAAAATATCAACCAACTTTTGTACAAATAGAATCAGAAAAAACAAAAGAATATTTTGTTATTAAAGAAGATAGTCCCATTGCTTCTGCTCTGACACTTCCTTTATGTTATGTCGATGGCATTGAAATTATATCTTCTAGAATGGCTAGAATAGCAGAGAATGATCCAATTACTGCATCAACTGCATGCTTACGGCCTACGGCTTGCCCATCTTGTATCAAAAAGTCATTTCAGAGTATCTACTGTTGATTCATATTGAAATTTTTGAATTTTTAAAAGCGTATGTAGACGTTGTAAACTAGACGTAAAGAATACCTTTCAGCTGTGCCAAAAAACAACTGTATACATCACTGTTTGCAGACATTGCTTTGATAGTGACCAAATTCAAAACATGAGTACAAAAATGAACATAGATGGTATTGTGTGAAAGTTTGAAGGCCACTCTTAGTTCAAGACTTCACAGATGAGCCAACATATGCCTTTCCTCCTCAGATTGTGATATCAATGTCTCGCTTTTGTAATATGTAGTTCCACAACATGTCCTGATTTTGAAACTGAACGTAAAATGACATCTTATCAATTTCAAATATATCAATGTTTCGTCTAATCGATAATTACAGAAAATACATGTTCATCATCAATTACTGCCGATAATTCAGATGCAAATGATTGAATTAAATCAATCTGCACATCATGACTTAAATAAATTTCATTTTTCTTTTAAACTCTAGATGACTGTCCAAAGTGTAATCATAGTTGGCTAATAAACGTGTGATTTAACAAATATTTCAAGTATTTCTACAACTAACATCATAAAAGTCTAAAGCAAGAATTTTCTCTGTTTACTCTGAATAGCAAACCTTGTTTTGCAAAAAATCAAGAAAAACGTCACGTTTATCATTAGTTTCAATATTTCTCTATTCTTTTCCACTTAGCGACGCTCCTGACCAAACCAGATATTACAGTTTTGAAAAACGATATTTAGCAAGCCAATATTGTCGTAGTGCAGTTTAGTGTTGATTAAATTTTTCGTGTTTAGACATTCTTTTTTTTTGTTGCTCTGGTTAGCCCTTTTTAGTGTTTATGAGGGCGTCTCAGGGGGGCGCCATTTTAGACCCAACTGGAGCGTGGGGGGGCGACCCGCCCCCCTGCCCTATAGCTAAATCCGCCACTGGAAATCAACATAACTATAACTTACTTAAAGTGAAGCTAACCTGAATAATTTTCATGTTACTAATTGCACAGACACATTTTCCTGTATTTTTAATTCATTAAAATATCAAAATAAAATTCACATTTAATGAAGATTTTAATTTTTCCTTATCATTATCTGTTATAGATGCTCATTCTATACAGAATATTATTGCGTCCTAGGCTTATCCAAAGTTTATGTCTAGTATTGCATTTTTATTAGACTTTTAAATGCTTAGAGTGTTGGCTTTTCTGGTTTCTCAGGCAACCCATTCCATATCCTTATTCCTGATAAGAGGAATGAGAATTATACTTGTTTATTCCTGCATATGGAATAAGAACATATTTTTATCTTTATGTCTCAGGGTTATATTAGGTTATCTTAGTGTTGTATTTCCAAGTCAGAATAAATTGCCTTATGCATTATAAATTTATTATTATTTTCCTCTTTTTTCTTCTATCCTCTTGTGTTTTAAAGTTTAATGATTTAAATTTAACTAATGGTTTGATTCTTGTCACTTTTCATTTTTGAATTTCAGTTGAATGTAGGAATAAAAGGGGAAAGCAATTTTTTTAACTTAATTATTTTGTAGCTTTTTATGCCAAAAGAAATTTCTAAGAGCATTTTTAATTTGAACTTTAAAAATATACTTTTATTTCTAATTTTTCTTTAAAAAGATTTAGTTTGCTTTATAAGGTTTTGTATCTTGACCATAACTTTAAAAAAAATATATATTTGTTGAATTCTATATATAATGCATGATTAAGTTTAAATTCTACACTTTCCATTCCCATTTTTCAAATAAATACCTTTCTTTAATATTTTATTAGCCTTCATTAAAGGAATTTAAGCATAATAGCTGCAAGGCTACACTAGTCTATTTCTACCTATATCCTATCTCAAAAGGTCCAAACTTGACACCACTTGACTTATCACTTGTCTCATCTTTGTTATAAAACATGGCATTCGTTATCATGGTTAGAAACAGCAAGGCTATGGCACACAAGAACCTCTGGACACGAGTGAATGTACTGTAGTGAAAATAAGCAATTCAATCATTTACATTTTCCTTTACCTAAATGGAGAATTTTGACTAAAATTGTTCCCTAAAGCCTCCACTTCCCCTTACATTAGCAAAGCTCTTTGAAGTCTCCCATGTTACAGTAATTTAAAATAACATTATTTGTGTATGTTTTTACAATTTTTGGTTTTTCTTTTAACCAAATACCTTAAAGTTCATACAGAAATAAAATATTTAATGCTTAAACTAGCAATTATTGGCTATGATTAAAATAAAATGGCACCCAGCTAAATAGCCCGTGATATGTACTGAACACTTCATGAAAAATATAAAGTACCTGTAGTTTGGCCTTTTTGCCACGGACAGCCACAAATGTTGATCATAGAGTTTCTGTTTGGAAATTAAAGTGAAACCAGATGTCCCAGCGATGGCATCCATTCTAGTCACTGGAATAGAGTAGCACAGCTTTCCCATCCCTCTGGTCAGTGAAAACCATTCTTGGCAGACAAACACAAAGCTGGAGATTTGCACACACACACACACAAAGGACAAATTTAACTCTCATAAGTGTTTAATGAGATGCTATTAAAATATTTTAAATACTCAAATGAAAAGAATGTGTAATGGTTTCATGTTAATCATTTTCTGTGAAGTGGTTAATTATAATGTATAATTGTTAATTGTATTAAAATAGGACTGCAAAAAAAAAAAAAGAATGTGCCAATGTGGTAATAATGTTTAGATAAGAATTAAGTACTGGATCATTTGATATATGCTCAAAAAATAAATATTTTTTTTAAAGGATTTGGTTTATCATATCTCTATGAGTATTCTATATTAATTATTCTGTTATATTAATATAAAAAACCAAAAGTATTAAATGAAAGTTAATATAGATAAACTCTACCTAGATCATTAAAATCAACTTAGTTCATTAAGGTAAGCTTAAATTATTATTTCTGTCATAGGTTTATAACATCTCCTTTGTGGATGTAGGTTTGATTTAAAATAATAATATTTCCCAACATGAAATGTTACTTTAAAATTTTTTTTATTGTATTGACCATTTTAATATTCAACATACTTTTTATTTTCTGTTAAATCCACGATGACTACTCTGTCTAACAGCCAGTCTGGCTGGTCACCTTTTCCATCCGTCCAAAGCTTGATTGAAAATAGTTCTCCAAGCAAAACTGGTGACCTTAAGACAAAGTTGGACACAGTTCCACCTGCAAAGTTCTACACACAAAAAAATGAATTGATTACATTAAAACAGTTTGATGAAATGTCATGGCCATTCCTCAGAAATGTTTTTTTTATTTTTACTTTAATAATTGACAAACTAACTCTTATTTACAGACAAAAGAATAAAGGAAACTCAAATTTAATCTTCCCTTTCTCAACTCAATGTTGCATACAGCATTACTATATCAATATCATGGTTTACACACTTCTCAACTGTTTACTTAAGTAACAAAAGTACTGCATTCAAAATGTATGCATTCTCCATTTCCACCAACATGTTTTTTTATGATTATAGCCTTGTAGTTACAGAAATTATTGTTTAATTTGACTTAACAGCTCTAAACCAAACATATCAAATAATATATAACATCATGTGAACCTGTCTTATCCCATCACTAAGGACTCTGATGCGTGTGACAGCTTGGCTTGCAGTGATCACAAAATAAGGTGTACATGTCATGGTCTTGGGTGAGCCTAAGGCTGTGTGGACAGATAGTGTGTACAAGTATTCATCTCGCTCAACATTGTCAACAAGAGGCAAGTATGTCCACTGAAAAAAAAATTTTAATAAATTTTTCATCAAAGAGTTTTATAAAATCTTTAAAAATCAAATTTTAAGAAATTTAATTTTTCTGAAAAGAAGTGTTTTTTTGGTCTGCTTTAAATTTTATATTTATAGTATGATAATCTGACTAGTTCACATATCAAAAGAGAATTAATATCCCATGTGTCATCGCACTTATTTAAAAAAAAAAATATGACAAAACTCCTTAATTCTTGTTATATTTATCACTTTTAATAAATTATTGCAGTTATAAAGAAACATACCAAAAACTTATCAAAACGATCAAATCGCCTGAGTAGAAGTGCTAGAATTATTGTGAAAAACAAAAGAGTCAAATTGAGAGCCAGCACATAGGGGCTGTCTTGTAATGATGTCCAGAAGTCAGAGAAAATGTCATCAAAGTTGATGATGTTTGGGGCAATGATGAATTGGCTCAAAGAAAATGATCCAAAAATGTTAGAAGTAAAGACAACTCTTCCAGCCTGGTCTACATTGGTAATCTGTATACTCTGAGAAAAGTATAACAATTATTATTATTATTATCAACACATAGTAGAGTCAAGTACCTTATATTTTGAAAACATTAAACATGGTTAAGATATATCATTTAGTAATAAACAAAGAAAGTTAATCTTGAATTTGTCTTAAAATTGCAATTCTGAGATGCTGGTCAGTCAAAGCGGTCATCAATATGCTGTCTACTTTGGAAGTTTGGGGAACAGGAGCTGGAGAACATCAGTGTAATTATCTGGTTTTAAAGATAGGGATTTCGCTGTATATGTCCTACGATCTGTCAAAAAATTATTCTTGCTCTGTTTTTGTGCGTGTATGTTTTTTTTAATTATTAGAATCCCCTGGGTCTGGTCTGTCAATGTGTGTTAAAAAACATCAGGTTTTTAAAATTTTGTTTGAAATCTCTTACTAGCTGCTAACTTGAGAATTTTCTTTTTTTCTGATATATTATGTTGTCATGTTCATTGTCAGCTTAACTTGACCATACAGGAAGAAGACTATTTTAGGAAGTAGTGATTAAACTTTTGTTTTGAAAACTCTGACAGGAACAATGATGTTATTATGAAGATTCCAGATAAGTTGGTGTCATAATGTTTAAATAGCAGTATTTTCATCTTCATATGTGCTGCAAATAACCACAGGAGTTGTATTCACATGATTGGTCTAGGTACTCTAGTCCTACACCATGTCATTTACTTATCACTTATATCCAATAAACACCTGGGATAATAAGGTATTGGTAAAAGTTTTAACATTTTTAGCCAACTTATTAGAACATGCAGGAATAAAAAAAGATGAAAAATAATAAACTAAGTGTAAAAATAGTCTAAAAGTTTAATGGTATATAGACATGTTCATATTAAAAACAAATTTACTTAAGTGAGACGATTTACTTTTTTTAGTTTTGTTTTGTTACTTCATAAAATGTGTCATATTTCTAAAAAAAAAAAAAAAAAAAAAAAAAAAAAATTTTTTTTTAAAATAGGAAAACAATAATTGCAAACCATGTTAAGTAGACACAAATAATTTAATATTAGATTATTGTGAATAAACACGATTAAAATTAAGAATTAGCTTACAGTATTTTCTCCATTAACAGACAATAATTTTCTCCCTGTAAATGACTCAGCCTCCTGAAAATAAAAAAATCATGTTAAGCCAGGTCCCTATTGGAATTCAGGACGTGTTAGCGCATTTTCGTATTATGTATCAGTACTTATGTTAGATAACAGAATTATGTAGTTATCAGTAATTGTGTTTAGATTTTAGACATATTTTTATGAATTTTCTTGTGTAATGAATATACCTGACATTTTTTTTATTTAAAAGTCATTTCTTTACATTTAAAAAAAATTATTTTCTCTTTAATCTAACTACAAGTCACCACAAATGATGACGTAAAACTCTCTAAACTTTTACACATATTCTAATGACGTCAACTAAAAAAAAACAACTAATTCTTTTGCACCCTTTCGCACCACTCTTCAATGCTTGAAAAATTGTGCACTCGACTTCCGGCAATGGCGGCCGTTCCCTGCGCTAGTGTTACCTCTCGATTTGAAATATTTTTTGGTAGTTTTATCGGGGTTTTTTAACGGATCAAGTAACTGAGTGTTGATGCACAAATGGCAGGTCAGGACATACAAAAAACATATATACCTCATGGGTCTAGGACTTATGGATGCTGAGATCAAGGGTGATGACGGACGGACGGACAAAACAAGTGCAATAGCGAATTCGACTTCTCGAAAATGCGCTAAAAAGTTACTCAGGTAGACATTAAAGTTTGTACATTTTACTTAAGTACTATATTAAAAATTAAGCATGAGTTAAATGATCAAAATATTGTTACAAATTTAATTAAAATAATTCTTAGGCGAACACATTGTTTCTGCCCCTTGGAATAAAAAAATTGAGGCCAACTGAATTTTTTTTTTTCATAATCATTAGTAAATCATTTTTTTCTGAACACACAAATCATTGTTACTTTAAGAAACATTGAAAGAGATTTTATGATAATGTGTCTTACACTATGTGTTTTTGCCTGCTGCCAGCAAATGTTATGTGAGTCCCAATAGTTGACAAGTATTCCATATGCAACAATGGAAGTTTCAACTGAGACAGGACTTTCAGCTGTGGTATCTGAGATAATGGTACAGTGTATCACTATCGTGAATACTGTGAGAACACTTTTTAAATAAAATTATTTGTCATAATTCAATTTATTTTAGAGTTGACTCCATTACTTGTTTTTAATACCATTGAAAAAATACAATTTAAGAAGAAGGTTGTTCAAAATAAGTGTTAAATAAGGCACGCTTGATTTTCAAATTTAATATGGAAAATAAATTGTTAAAACTTTTTCATTATAAGAAATTTTTTGAAATCAATGAACTAGACTAAATGTAAAGCAGTTATTTTCCCTTGTTAATATTGATATACATGTCAAGATCATTTAATGAGATTTAGATTTAATTTGAGAAAGTAACTAACCATTGTATGAATACATGAGATAGAGGAATGTCCCATTAAGATTGGCAGTAAAGATTGTGAGAATGTTACCAGCTAATGTAAACTTATAGCTAGTATTATTGTATATGTGCAAACGATGTAAATTATCCACTTCTGTATGAAAGTCATAGTCATCAACACTAGGCTTGACATCCTTTTGGCCTTTAACAATTAGTGTCTGAGAACAAGAAATAGTTACAATGTCAATTACAAAATTTAAAACAGTAAAAATCATTAATAGCTGAAACATATTTATTTGATTTGCAAACCTAAAAAAATGTTTTAAGATGTGTATTAAAATTAAGGCATTTGGAATCTAAATTACAAAACATCTTGGCAAGTCCTTCTACATAATCTTTTATTACATTTATTTCTACTCAATAAAAATAAAATAACTTAGCAAATTGAAGGACAGAAACAAATTACTCTATCAGAAATCAGAATCTGATAATCTGAAAAAGTATGACCACAAAATTAGCACTTATGAAAATGTTTAAGACATGTATTACCAACCAAACAGCAACACACCTGAGTTGCAGAAACACCCATCTCAATACCTATTGCAGCATTTTGAAAGTCTGATAATGGTATTACATGAATGCCTTCACTTGTAAAATTTTTTATCACATGGTCAACAGGTTTGACTAAAGGATCAATAGCCATGGTAACTGGATCTGGATAAAAAAACAACAATTAAATCTATATTCTAAAACAGGTTTCTAATGAAAATTAGTAAATTACAAATTTAAGATCCATAAATCATAAATAGAATGTACATTGAATTGTAAAGAAATCATAGATAAAGATGTATATGGCTTTTTTAGGGTTAGTGACACCGAACTAGAGAGAGATTTCTTTATGAAAATATCTCCCCTCAAAGATATTAGAACAATTAATAAGAACACAGAACAGAATGCTCTTCTGACTCACCATCCTCCCTAAGCCCATGATAAGTTAGCATATGTCTAAGATGAGGATGAAATATAAAATTTGACAATAAGATTGACCAATGGGTTGACCGAACAAACCTTCAGGGTTTATTAACAGGTCTTGACCTTGGTCATTTTTAAGTCGGAAACTAAAAACAGCTTCTTCAGGAGTCAGTGATGTATTACGATGAAAGCAAGGGTCCTCATCATATTTGACAGCCTTTAAAAAAATGTAGGAATTTTGAACCACAATTTTGCCATTCGTGATTTTTAAAATATTGATTTTCAGTTAGGCATAATTTTTTAAATAACTTTTTCAAAAACATTGAAAAAAATCAATTTTAATAAAAATGTTCAATCCATTTTTAAAATTTGTTTTTGTCCCAAATAAACCTAAATTCTGCATTAAATTTTCAATTTTAAATAATATAAATAATTAAATCCATGCAAACACATTAAATCCTTTTACAATTTGTATGACAAATTTTTTTTTTTTAAAGCACAACAAAAATCTGATCTTGCCTTAAAATAAATCAGAATAATTTTTTTTACCACAATCATAACTTTTTCTTTGATCTGTTCATCCATACTGTGTGGCACAAACACCTTTGCTCCTGCCGTGTTAAATGTACGGTTCAAATTTTTATTAAACCTCACTAAACTCATGGTGGTGTTGCCCTCTCTCAGTGTATTTGAATAACTAGTACCTGATGCAGATTTGATGGTTGCAGCCCCCATTGAGAAAATTGAATTTTTTAAATTCTTGAACACTCCTTCCACCTGTGAGAATTAACGTGAGAAGAACATAAAACCTAAAAAAGCTTAATTCTTATGTATTCAATATGACAGAGCTAAAACATGAAAACAAAGTCTAAAAGTTTGATTCATCAATCTTTTAATGTATATCCCCATGTTGTAAAAGGAGTATATTCTGGCCTGAGGGGGTATAGGCCAGTTTAACCCCAAGGGTATATTCTGACCTAGGTCAGATTTTACCCGGGTATATTCTGGTCAGGGGTTTAATCTAGCCTGTTACACCGGGATCGAGCTGAAAATTTGCACATAAAATTTTGTTACCAAACTATACATTCTATCAAATTTTATGATTGATCGAATGTACTGTAATTAAATTAATTAATTTTTATATTATCTCTATGTAATATGTAAATGTTTATGCTAGTCTGTCATGCAGTATGTATTATATTGAACATATTTTCTGCTATGGCTCATATATAAAGGGTTTATAGTAAAAAACATTGTTTTTTTACGGGGGGGGGGGGGGTTACATAAAAAATCCATGACTCGATTTTCTTTTAAGTAAACTCCACTGTTACAATTACTCTTTTAAAAAAAAATATGCTTTATTAGCAATTAATTTCAATTTTTGAAATGTTTAAATACTCAATACTCACATTTTCTTTCCTGCACATTGGTACATCACCTAACTCTGTACAATTTAAATCTTTCATGAGATCAATAATCTCATGAGATTTTTCTATAGTCTCTGCAACAAAATAATCTTCCATTACTTAAACACATTTTAATATTTTTTTAAAAGTAAATAAATCAGTATGGTCTTAAATTTAATTGTTTAAATACAAAGAATTATTTCACATTTTGTCAAAATCTATCAAACAATGATTGGTTTAACAATTTTCAGCACAAAGATGGAAATTAAAAAATTTCAGTAAGAAACTTACTCTGAGTTAAACTGCGAAAAGTGTCTTTACTCCATGTTAAATGTGTTCCTTCAGCCAGGAAACGTTGTGAGTACACAAGAATAGCTTCAGATGAAAGAGACTGGAGAAAAGTTTTAAACAACATTTATTTACACTGCTGTTAGAAAAGCAGAACTTTATTTGGTGAAATTCAAATGCAACAACTGCTTACTTCCGCAGAAATCACTAGATGTTCAATTGATAATTAGATGAGATATCAATTTTAAAATAGAATTATTGTTTGGGGAATTTAAATTTATAAAATTGTCACTTGTATTTCATGAATATAAGATGAACATTAATAATATATTTTACCTGTACTCATTATTTTAAAATATGACCAAAATTAACATAAAAAATAAAATAATTAAGTTTACAAGGTATAGAGGATATTTTTGTTAGTGAAATGTAAGAATGATAAAAATCCATGAAATGTACACTTGCATCACCATTCCCAATTCCTTTAATTTCCAGCCATATATGAAAGGTGAAATTGAAAACAGACAAACATTTATATATTTGTAAGTTTTTGCCTGGGTTCCGCAACAAAATTACAATTCTTTAAAATGCCACAGAAAAGTCTATGTATCGTGCCTTGAAGTATTTGTTAGAATACATTGTAATAAGACATTGAGATATCATGAATAAAGTGTTGCATTAACTGGTAGAAATTAGTTTATGCATTACATGGTGAGAAAATAAATAAGAAAGTGAGATGCATTTTATTTATGTCTGTTAACGATTAATTTAAATTTAATCATTAACTTTTGAAAAATTAATTGATCTTTAATTTCAATTAAACCAAAAATTAAAATTTATGATGTCATAAGTAACACTTATTATTAACACTTATTAAACGTTCTTGTTGAAAATCTAAATAACACTGGAATTGACACTATAATCAGCTGAGTTGAACAATCATTCACATGGAACTGAGGTAACTGGTATGCACAAAACGATATTGGCAAGGCTTAACATTATCCCATATCATGTTATAAAGTTTCCACCATTGTAGCGGAGGGTTAATGGATTTAGGAACTTTAATCTCCATTTGGTAACGCAGGAATTCATCAGAAGAGCTGTCGTCATTTTACGGTCTCTGAGTCATACTCCATTACTGCCATTCCCTTCAAATACGCTTTTTATTTGGTTTGGTAAGTATGCAAACATTATCAACATTTTAACATTACTGTCAGTCAATAGTTTAAATAAAACTAAAATGTTCATGTAATCAAACAATAATTCTAAAGTGATGGGTCGATTACTTGTTAAAAATAATTTAATCATTAAAAATATTTTACGATTAATCGAGAAATTAATTTTTATATCTTATATCTTAGATATACAGACTCTCCTTCTATGCAGAAGATAATTGCGTCCACAGACCATGAGAGATGATCTGTTGGCAAGTGATGCAGCGGTCACAGGCCACGGCTATAGGGGTTCCACGCATTACCCCAGCCGCCTAACTATTGTCTAGTTAGGTACCCATTCGGAGCTGGGTGACTCGGGGACTCCTCAGGCCCTGAGAACAAATCCTCACTTTCGGGTGGATTCGAACTCGTGACCATCAGTATGACAGTCGAGAGCGCTACCTCTCGGCCACCACATTTTTAATTTCCTCAGCCCTTGTTTTCAGCCATTGGTCCAGCATAATTTAATTTATGTTGGTGGGGGAAAATTTCCATGGCATGCATCATAGTATATATCATGGACTAAATTAAAAAAATAAAGTAAGAATTTAAAAAAATTATTTGTTCATTTTATCCTCCATTGAAAGGGACATTGTTCAAATACTTACAATTCGAGAAATAGTGGCATTTGTCATATTGACCATTAAGTCACGTGACATTCCAGTTAGAATTTCCCCCACAGCATCAATGCTACCTTGCTCCATGGCAGTATCAAAAGAGTTTGCGATGACCATTATTATGACCTAAATGGAAAAAATTTAAAGGTGTAGAAAAACATAAAAATAAAATTCTAATGCAAAGATGTGTGTGAGAGAGGTTTACTTTTAGGTATGTGACATGGAACATTCTTGCATGCAGTTATTTAAACAATTCCTGGTCCAGCACAATGGTCTTAAATACGGGACCTGGAAGCTACATGCTTTTCATTATTGTTTGTTGCAATCTCAGGTTTACAAATATTTCAAACTACTATGGTTTTCAAATAAAATTTCAATTGGAGAAATTTATTTTAAATGTAAAAAAAAACATGCATATACTCTAGGGAAATTAAGGTAGTCTTAAAATGATTATTTAACCTATTTCCTCTTACATGTTCACAATATCTTCCTTCAAATCCAGGATCACATTTGCAAGCTGACTCATTATAGCTGACAGCATAGCACATTCCATTGTTTTGACAAGGATTAGGTGAACACATGTCCTGTACTAAATTACAACAAAAATTGAAACATATTTTATCCTCATTTCAACCATCAAAACTAGAATGTATGAATGATGTGATATAGCATTAAAAAATATACCCCAAAAAATCAACTTCTGGTGTAATCATGCAAGTTTTTATGGTAATTTAGTATTGATAAACTGAAATTTTATAATACTTAGAAAATTCTATTCAAGCTTCTAGGTAAGAATAATCTTCACATCCTTTAATAAATACATTGGATGATCAATATCTAAAATAAAAAACCCACCAGTATAGAGTATATTTTTGGTGAAACTTTGTGTAGACAATCCCCTTGCATCTGATATTTTACAATAGTAATTCCATCTGCTCATTGGTGTTAGGGATGTGTTGGCAAATTTGGCTGATTTTTCTTTATCAAGTTCAACATCATTGACAAACCAATGGTAAACTGGTGGACCCTCCAGGACAGTGCTATTTTGGCAGTAGAAATTCACCCAAACGCTGGCCCATACCCAGGAATCGATGCTGGAGTCAAGAAACGGCATTCCAGGTCCAGCTTTGGTTTTGAATAAATGGCAGTTAAAATTCAATAAAACTATAGATAAACCTTTTCATGAAATTGAGTTTAAAAAAAAAAAATTATGTAGTTGCATATTAAACAAAAATAAGACTAAAAACACTGACTTATTAACTTGAATCATTTAAAAAAATAATTTTCACTAGCATTTTTTGTGTGATATTGGGTTTCTTTGTAAAAGTCATACTACTGTTAAGTCCTCTTACGTGTAAATGTCAATGGTTGTGTTTGGGCCAGGGATGAGTTCCCTTCCTTTATCTGAAATCCACATGTGTAATTGTTGCTGACCACTGTGTCAGTCAAACTTTGATTAACTATTAAAGTATCACTAATCATGTCTGGAATCGGCATGCCATCTGATGAAATGAAATTCATTGTTTAAAATGCCTCTTAAATTAGTGAAAATTTATTGTTTAAATCAACATGAATTTTATTTATGTGCATCATACTTTGTTTACAAAATATTTTTTAAAAAGATGAGTGATGCCAAGCAATTTAAATTCAAGGTATATTTTTTATACAAGACTAACAGATTTGTAGGTACATTTCCAATTTTATCTATATTATCAAGTGTATATATTTTTAAAATAAAGTATGGAAAGTATAAAATTTCAGGTTAATTATTTACATTTAGCTTTCTTGGGCTTACTCTCTCCAGTCATATACTGTTTGACTTTGGTAATGGATTATAAGGAATAGAAAACATTCAGTGATCTCAATTAGCAAATTTCCCTACCTTTGAACCATATGAATGTCACATCTGTGAGAATAGCTAAGGTTGTACATTTGAGATTGACAATTGTTCCACTTGAGTACTCAGACAATGATGGAATAGGACTTATTGTTATATAAGGCTTTTCTGTATAAAAAATAAATTAAAATTAAAAAAAAAATGTATTATTATTTGTTTACCAAGATTTTAAAAAACTTAGTCTTCATCACAAATATTAATTTTTTAATAAAAATATTTTAAAAAAAGTTTTAAAGATACCACGTTTTGTGAACTAAAAAGAAGAAAATAAATTTTTTCTTGGGCTATGTTGGAACTTCCCTTCCCCTGGGCTGAGCCAGAACTGTTTTGTTGGATGCACATTGTGGACATTTTGTACATACACACTCTTACACACCAAAATATTTTCGAACTAAAAACGTCGGGCGCATTCGGCTGAAATTTGGTCTATTAATGCTATTACATTAAACTTTTCAGTTTCAAATTCCTCCACAGTCTATATATGATACTTCATTTAATGGTCTATTAATGCTATTACATTAAACTTTTCAGTTTCAAATTCCTCCACAGTCTATATATGATACTTCATTTAATTTCA
>MUZC01001201.1:59082-105964 GCA_002072015.1 Radix auricularia | reverse complement strand
CCCTTGAATCAGTTTCAGCACAAATTTAGAATGACTCCTGGCGACGGCACGATGAATTATCCCTGGGTTTACATACTTGGCCGTGGCGCCATGGTCAAGCAGAAATTCAGCTACCTCAAGACATTCATCTTGTCCAGGTACGTAACATTCTGAAAGTAGAAGAGACAAAGCGTTCTGTTCGCCACTGCTATCAGAGGTTGTGGCGTGAATGTCTGCGCCGGCATCGTATAAAATTTTGATACTTTCCATGTCACATCTTTGTGAAAATAACATAAACACTGTCATTCCAGATTTATTTCTATGATTGACACTGCTGCCTGCCTTGACTAATGCCTGGGTGGTTTCTTCGTCTATAGAAAACCATTGACTTCCCATCATCAAAGGGGTGTTTCCTTCATTGTTTTGTATATTCACATCCGCATCATATTGAAGGAGAATATTTAAATACTCCATTCTTCTATAAAAATTGAGAGCAGTATGCAACGCAGAAGATCCTTTTGAATCACATAAATTGACATCAGCTCCTAACTCCAATAATACCTTGACATTTTCTGTTTGATAGTCAATCAAAGCCCAGTGGAGTGCTGTCCTTCCTTCTTTGTCCCTGTAGTTGATGTCAGCTTTGTGGTCAATCAACAGTTTAAGGATGTCCTCGGCACCATCCAGACGTGACCCTATAATCAGAGAAGTTCGATCAGCATCATTGATGGCATTCACATTGGCGCCATATTTCAGAAGTATGAATATAATTTCTTCCAGATAAAGAAAACAGTTGTCGTTATAGTTAAACTCTTCATGAGAAATCTTGAAGTCGAATTTGCTTTTCAGTTTTGTAATATATTGCTTGGACATAACGTTTATTAGGACTGTAGTATCAGTTTTGGCATTGACGTCACAGCCTCTCGTTAGAAGCAACTCTATCATCTCATGATGGTAGGCAACCATTAGCGGAGTCTTATTCTCATGGACATAATTAACATCCACGCCATCATCCAGAAGTAAGGCCACGATTGGACATTGACCTTTCTCCACAGCAACGTGCAGCAAATCTTTTCTCTCCTTTTCCATAACATGTTTGGCACAGTTAGGAAAATGGTTTAACAAAAAATTCAAGGTTTCTATCTTTCCTTCTGAAACAGCGTGCCACACTGCTGACTCTTGTTTGATATTGGCTCCATTCACTAGCAACACACGAGCACAATCTATTTGTTCATTTCTCAACGCCACATCCAATGCCGAACCATCGTAGATGACGTCATTGTTTTCACCAAACTCACACATTGAGACCTTGTGAGAAGCAAACAACTCAATCAGATCTTTACGTCCTTGAATGACAGCTGACACCAGTACGTCACGATACACGTGTGCTCCATACGAACACAACAGATCAACCAGTCTTCTGTCTCCCAGTTCTACCGCCAATGAAATCGGTGTCCCGACATTTGGTTCAAAAACATTGACATTAAATCCAGTTTCCAGTAGTTTACTAACGACTTCAATGTCTGCTTTACCGATCTGACATTGTCTTTGTTTTAAGGACTGTATAAATAACAACACCACCTTAAAGTCATTGCTGCCATTTTCGTGTATAAACGAATAATGACAATGAATTAAATAGCGCAGAGACTCTATATCCCGTGATAATGCTGCCTCTATCAAAGGGGAGTTACTTTCATTTGGTTTTAATAAATGGATAATCTTTCCAATGCCGATTCTGCTAGAAATGTTTTCAGCGCTCTCTCCTCTACTATTGACCAAAACGTTAAGATCCGCCCCTGTTTCCAAAAGCAATTTTACAACATTCAAATTCAGCGATTCTATTGCTATCATTAAAGGCGTATATCCATCTTTGTCCTGAAGGTCAACATTGACATCACGATTATCCAAGATATATTTTGCTATCTGTAGGGAGCTGTAAGATTTTAAACATAGATGTAAAGCAGCTTCTTTATTTCTGTTCTGTATATTTACATTTCTAGCTCTCTTGATGAGAACTTTAAAAATTTCGGGAAATCCCAGTTTAGCGCAAATAAGTAAAGCCGAATTTCCTTCATCATCCTGATAGTCCACATTCGCACCGACGTCTAAAAGAAATTGGACCAAAATTTGACGTCCACTTCTGCAAGCTAACAAAAGACAGGAGTCCAGGGCGCTCCTGGAAAACAAACTTGTGTGTTGAGTTTTATGGATGAAATCAACAATCTGTTGAGGAGAATTAGATTGAGCTGCTGAGTAAAGAAGTTCATCATTGATGGAAGTATTTAAGCTTATGGACTCCTCCAAGGGATCCATCCTCAAGAAGACATTTAGCCCAAGGTTTACGTTGCTAATTATCTGTGGAGAAAATAATTTATCATGAATATGATTAATATACAAGAGTTATAATTGGCAATATCCATTTAAACGATTAATTTAACTTCAAGATATATTTCAAACCACTTTAGCGCAGAATTGAGAAATATTTTTAAGTTTAAGTTCCTTTTTGTCACTTTACCGTATGAACAATATACCAGTATTGCCTCACCTCTGAGCCCTACTATTACTAGAATATCAAGTAAACTAATTAATTTTATTTTAAATATTATTATAATAATTACAAACTCGATCGCCATGGCTAGTTCACGCCGATTCCCACCCACCCAAAAACACACAACTAGCTAGCACATAAACCACCCAATACAACCACCCACCAAAAACACACTCAACTAGCTAGCACACAAACCACCCAATACAACCACCCACCAAACACCCCAACTCACTAGCACACAAACCACCCAATACAACCACCCACCAAACACCCAACTCAATAGCACACAAACCAACCAATACAACCACCCATCAAACAACACACAACTAGCTAGCACACAAACCATCCAATACAACCACCCACCAAACAACCCAACTCACTAGCACACAAACCACCCAATACAACCCCCCACCAAAAACACACAAAACTAGCTAGCACACAAACCACCCAATACAACCTCCCACCAAAAACACACAAAACTAGCTAGCACACAAACCACCCAATACAACCACCCACCAAAAACACACACAACTAGCTAGCACACAAACCACCCAATACAACCCCCACCAAAAACACACCCAACTAGCTAGCACACAAACCACCCAATACAACCCCCCCACCAAAAACACACCCAACTAGCTAGCACACAAACCACCCAATACAACCACCCACCAAAAACACACACAACTAGCTAGCACACAAACCACCCAATACAACCACCCACCAAAAACACACCCAACTAGCTAGCACACAAACCACCCAATACAACCCCCCACCAAAAACACACAACTAGCTAGCACACAAACCACCCAATACAACCCCCACAAAAACACACAACTAGCTAGCACACAAACCACTCAAATTAAGTTACGAGCTAAAGTAAATAAATTAAAATAAATGAAGGATTTTTTTTTTGGTTAATTATTATTATTTATAGTATTATCATGAGAAATGCTTAGGTACGCAAATGGGTATTTGGTTGAAATATTGATTTGGTCATTAATCAAAGTACTTTCAGACCGACGGATAAGAAGGCTAAATATAAGCATGTGGAAAAAAAAAAGCATGGCAATTAAATGATTTTAGGGTAGATACGATTACGAGGAAAAAGAAGACGTAAATTATTATGGCGAAAAGCCGAAGAAATAAGTTAAAAGTAGGGCTGGCACTGATTCAAAGAATTTTGTTCGGATAATCAGGAAAAACCTTATCGATTAATTTCGATTACATACGACTTTATTATGCATATATAGTTATGGTTAAGTGGCGATTCATTATTTCGCGAAATCGGTTAAGTCGCGGTAATTCCATGGCTTCCAAGTTTTGAGACATAACACACCAAATTGATTCTGCTATTTCTTATAATTTCTATTCAAGAAACAATGAAGAAAACTCTTTTTCTTTGCGTATGCATGTCTAAATAAATTATTATAATACGAGGGAAAAGTATGGAAGTAAAAAAAAAAAAGAAAAAAAAAAGAATATGTTAATAAATTGGAAAAAAATATTAGAAATATTTCCTTAACCTTTAATCAAATTTTAATCGATCGAATCAATTTTAAACGACTAAAAATGTTAACAACTAATTGGTTAATTAAAAGTTAATCTCCACAGCCCTGGTTAAAAGATTTGTATAGGAAAAATCGTAAAAGTAAATAAATAGGGAAATGATATATAATTCACGGGAAAGGTTACTTATTATGAAAAAATAAAGTCAAGTAGGGTAAAAAGGGGGAGGGGGGGGGGAATAAGAAGATGGTAAACGACATCATGAGAAGAATTCAAAACAAGAAGAAAATTAAAAGGGGAAGGTCCCAACTTCTGTTAGTGTTAGAACAACAATTTCAAAATAATGGGCTTGGGGGAAAAAATAAGAAAGGAGAGAGGAATTTTTTATATTTTTTTTAAGGCACAGAGAAAATTTCCCAAGTTTGTCAGGAAAGCAACCAAGGTGAAGAGTCACGTGAAAATACTTGAAAGGAATAACAATACCATAGAACAGGTGGAATTCAGACCCTTTGACACGCACGCGTGCACAATCAAAAACTGACAGCAAGTAATTGCAACCAAAAAAAAAAATAGTTTAAAAAAAAAAAATGCCCAATACACGAAAGGAATATATTTGAATCAGCACTCTGGTAAATTCCTTACACGGTCGAGAAACGGAACAAAAATTTTGATATACTACTTTTCTGTGCAATACGGTCAACTAGCCGGACAAATAATTGACAGTTAGTTAGAATAACTGTGATAATGAAAATAATACCACAAGTCGGTGCACCCTGGTTTCCTTTGACTGGTTATTGTGTGAGTGTCTGTGAGATACGAGGTAGATTCTATTTATTCAAAATAGACACACACAAGGATACACAGTAATACACGCAGACATACCATCACAGTCACGAACTCACAGACAAGCACAATCACACACACACACATACACACATACACACACACACAAACACAGCGTCACAATCTCGCACACAGTCACACAGACACACGGAATCACGCTCAGATATACACATTTACACACACAATTACACATATTATCACACATACACTTACACACCATCACACACACACAAACACAAAGTAAGAGTAGGCCTAGATTACTTGAACTAGGAGAATCAGGCCTAGATTACCTGAACTAGGGGTATCAAGCCTAGATTACTTGAACTAGAAGTATCAGACCTAGATTACTTGAACGAGGAGTATAAGGCCTAGATCACTTGAACTGTGAGGGCCTATGAAGCTTTGGTCTATGAGTCAACTGATATATAACTTTGCCAGGGGACTAGGAATTGGCTACTTAGGGGCTAGCTGTCCATTAATGACGTTGTGCGATTTTGGTCGATTTCCCCCCGCCCCCAAAACCTCGTCACAAGTTGTATAAAAAGTTAGACCCCCTCAAATATGACGTAAAAAGCTCCCCCCCCCCACCCATAAAAGCAATATTTCTTACTTGAAAATTATCATGTTTTAAATCCCTTTTTTGTCATTTAAAGTGTATTTAGTGTAAAGTTACACTATAATATCGTAACAAGGCGAAGCCCTGTAAAACGTAATGAAATAAATTGTTAGCAATCAAATATTTCAGTGGAAATTTTATTTAAAACTGCGCGTTTTGATGTGACGCCACAGTTCTTAAACAGCCCCTCCCCTTCATCACAAATATGTTACCGCCTACCCCCCACCCCCAGATGCGTGACTTCATTAATGGACTACCCCTTCAATAAGCTTAATTAAATTACAATACATATCGATAAGAAAATGTATAAATAGACAATGGTGTAGACAGTGTAGTAATTTGAGATAAAGTGTAAGTGGATACAATATAATTTTTTTAATTTGAAATCTAGCTCACTTGAATCAAGTGTTCTTAATCACATATTACATTTCGAGGAAATGTAATTTCCCTAGAAATTAGCAACGTGTTATCTATTTTTAAGCCTGGGCGACATTGCAAGCGGGACTTGAATCGCGAGATCATGGCTTGAGTCAATATGATTTTTTGACATCTGTACACGGTCCGCTACTTGTGTAGTTAGTATAAAATTATAAAAGGAGAATAGCGCTTTAAAGCATAGAGATCGCAGATCCTGGTTATGGCTTGGGTTTGTGATGTAAGAGAGCACATGACCTAATTATAGCCAAAGGCCCTGGTTAAATCGTTGGTACACGATGTCAGATCTTATAAACCAATGTCTTATTTTTTTAAAAGAAATTTAAAATATCCATAAAAAGCTGAGACATAGGGCAAATATTTTATCATTTGGTTTTTAAAAAAAAGGATTGGAATATTATTTCTTGTTTGATACGTGATGATAATAAATTTAATAATAAAGAAAGATTGAATTGAACGCTGTAACTGTAACATATGGATGATACAAAATACGATAACTATAACTATTGTTAAATGCACTATGAATTAACAGCCTATCTCAGGTTTGTTAATTGACATCTCTGTTAAGTAGTCAGCCATATTAGTAAGACAATTTGGAGTTTAATTAATGAACTAAACAAAGTCAAATTCAAAGGCTTGTGAGACTTTGAGTGCCCATTGATACTGCTGGAAGTAATTAACCAAATCTACACGGTATCTGGTATACTCTGTATACATTATACACTAAAGTAGAAGTCATAACATAAATTTAAAAAAATATATAATAAAATAAGCTCTATAGTCTATAAAAATACTTAAGTATATTAAGCATATAAATTGTGCCCCTTAGCAAATAAACGCCCCACTACAGACCCCCCACCCCCGCCACCACACACACACACTTTTTTAAACCAAAATAATAAAATTAAACCTACAACAAACGGATCCAGGGCCATGTCAGTGGTTTTTAATTTTAAGCTGTTGGCAAGTATCACTAGTGGCTAGTGGATCTTGCTTCTTCAATTCATTTAATTAAAGTAACCAAGACATTTTAATCCATATTTAAGTGTGTCTATTTTAAGCCACTTTAATTGTGTCAGTGTGTCTATTTTAAACCATATTAAGTGTGTCTATCAATTATATTCTTATACTATTAAGCAGTATTAAGTTTATAGTTTACATATGGCATATGGACACTCCAGCTTACTATTGACTATTGATATAATGTTTAACTTAACTAATATATGATATTAATATTACTTACTCATGTCATAGACTCCTAGCCATAACTGAGAACTGTCTTTAAATACTCTAATACTTATATTTTTAATTTCTGTGTTCGTCAAATAAAACACAGTATGAACACTACAAAACAAAGGTGTACTATTACTATTGTTTAACTTAACTCATATTCATATATGAATGTGATATTGTTACTCATAACCATAACTGACAACTGTCTTCCAAGTACCAAAGACCAAAGTTATACTCAAATATCCGCTTTACTCTTAAAGTTAAAGTCTTAATCTTATTATTCTTATTATTCACTTACATTTTTATTTTTCTGTGTTCGTCAAATAAAAATAAAATATCAGGCTTTTCCTTTGTGAGGATGGAAAATAATATTTGGATAATAATAGTATTCTTCATACACATAAAATACAACTAAGTAGGTCTACAAACACAATCTATCAAAAGTAGAACTACATGAAAACACACTAGACCACCTCTACAACACACTACACAGTACACAGGCCTTATTTTTAGTGTCACAGACGGAGTTGTGTTTTTAGTTTGCATCGGGAATTTCCGATGCGGTTTCAGAACATTACTATAAGTATTGTTTGGGTTGAACATTGAAAAGTTTAATGTCCTGCAACTGCGTAGTTAGTAAAGGCTACTGTTATGAATTACAAACATGAAATTGCTGAAGGGTTTTACAGCACTACAAATGTTTGATTATGGTGGAGAGGGTGAGGGGGGGGTCGTCACATGTCGATCAACATGCGTGCCCGGGGGCAGTGGCTATTGAGACGCTAGCGTCTTAATAGCACACAGGCTATTGAGACGCAAACAAAATAATAAGCCAATGAAAATTAAGTAGTCGTCCTTGACTGACATCACGCACCAAGTGGGGTAAGGGAGGGGGTCATGCATTTGTGACGGTGTGTTAAATATGATGTAACATGTAAATTAGCAACTTAAAATAAAACTTCTATAAAAATGTTTGAGAGCTTGCTATTTCTTTAAAAAAACAAATTACACAAACTATTTGGGTAAGAAGACATAAATTTAAGCTTTATTTATGAACTAATACTAATAAAAGTAGACGTTTCGGCTAATGCCTTCATCAGTACAATAACATAAATAATTACTTACATAAATCTTAAAACATATTAGACTATATGATAAAAAATGAAAAGAAAGGAAAAACAAAGAAGGACACAGAATATAGGAAAGAGGAGGAAGTTAAAGTATCTAAAGTAACAGTGAAAGCCACAACGGGAAAACGATTTTGCATATGGATGCGTACGGAGGAAGGGGGAGGGGTGTCTCCACTGAATGGGTACTTACGCACAACAAATATAATTTGCATAATACCAAGCCTGTAACGTAAACCGCGCAGACTCTAACGGCATTTGTAACTGACTGACTGAGTCAAGACTGATATGCAATAATGTTTTATAAATTATATTTAAATGCAAACGAAATTCTGAACTTTTAAATTCAGACCAAGCGGAAACGTTCACACATTGCTAAAATATATCCGTCTGATTTATATTTCCATTTCTTGAAATTAGTAGATGTTTCTCTTTCGCCTAGTGTTTCAGCCGTTAAGTTATATAAACATAACGGGATGGCGATTTCACTGCTTATACTTTATATTGTATAAGTTTTTTCGCCGTCCATGAATGACGCCATGCGATTTTTACCCCCCTTCCCCATTGTCACAAAACGTAGATCCCCCTCTCCACAATATGACGACACAAAGCTCTGATCCCCCCCCCCCTTGAAAAAAATTACTACGTTTTAATTAACATTTTTGTCATAGAAATATGTAGTATGTATTTAGTTCAAGTCTTCACTCTAAGTCAAATATTGTTAACGCGCGTGAAGCCATTGAAAATGTAACTAAATAAATTGTGAGCAATCAAGTGGAACTTTTATTTCAAGTAGCACATTTTGATTTCTTAAACGTCGCCACACCCCCTTGACATACATCCTCACTAATGCGTTACCCTTCTCCGCCCCCACTCACAGGCGCGTGACGTCATGCATGGACGGCCCCTTCAAACATTGTTGAAGACAATAAAATTAGAACTTTCTATTACTTCTATTGTATTTTTTCAATAAATTCCACATGAAAAACACACTGTTACATTTAAATTTGTATTTACTGTAAGGCAAAAAGAATATTTTTGTAGAAATTTTATTTAAAGTTGCGCATTTACATGTGACATCATATTTAACACCCTCTCGCCTCTCACTCTCACACATCGTCACAAAGGCATGACCCACTCCCTTACCCACTTGGCGCGTGTTATCAGTCAAGGACGACCCCCTAAATAGGCCAACCTTAAATACTTAATTTTCATTGGCTTATTTTTTTTTGCGTCTCATTAGCCTGTGGGCTATTAAGACGTTAGCGTCTCAATAGCCACTGCCTGCCCGGGTGACGAACTAAAAGTCGCGGGATCGAATCTCTGTGAATGTGAAGTTCAGGGCCCGGACTCACAATTCCCTCTCAGTCTCACCTAGCGTAGGACGCACATAAGGGCCAGTATGTTTCAAGCCCAAATTCCAGACCGGAAAAAAAAATCACAGAAAATATGTTTTAATTGTTTGTTTGTTGTTATAATTTTTTTTTTTTTTTAGGTGGGGGGAGGGGTGCCTTAATTCAATATCTGAAATAATTATGATCATCAAGCTCTTCTTTCTTTCCTTTTTGTACAATAATAAGCTGAATCCCGGCTTCTCACAGGCCAGTAATAGGGATCCCATTTTGTACCCCACTCATTCTGACCCCGAAAATGGGATCCCATTCTTGGTCATAACCCATCCCCCCCCCATATGATTCCACATTTCTTTGAGATTACATATCTCATTATAATCCTGAAGTGTTATAATGGAATCCGATTCACAAAGTAAATCCCTTTCCCCTATAAAAGACATATACTTCAATGGGATCAGATACCTCAGTATTATCCAATTGTATAAAGTGATCACGTTTTTTTAAAAATAAAATCCCTTGCCCTCATATGATTCCATACTTCATTTGAGATTTCAAGCCCAATTATGATTCTGTTGTTATAACAGAAAAGCCTAGCAGTCAATGATGTCACATTATCCGTGCGAATCCCATTTACTGTTTCCAATTGCTTTTGTACATTCCAATAGGATCCCTTTAATCTACTGAGAGATATGATTCGGTATGGTAGTAATTAGGGCTGCGGAAATTATCGATTAATTTCTCGATTAATCGGTAAAACTTTTTATCGATTAAAATTATGTTAATCGATAAAATAGCGATTAAAATTGAAGAATATATTTTAAACAAGTTGGTCGATTTATTAAAAAAAATAATTAATTTTTAATAATAGTTTTCTTTACTTACAAACTTCCCCATTAAAGAAAGATTTTTAAAAGTGTAAACTTTAAAATAAGCCCTTTCTATAAGGAAATGATATTTTTAAAAAATAAACATTGGTTTTACTTAACAATAACAATAATTAAGTTTAATGACATACAGTGATCTACTTATATTTAAATATATCTCCTAAAAAAATTATTTTTTTAATATTAAAAACTTAATTTATGGACATTTTATGTATTTTTCAGTTTAATGACGTCATACATCGTATTTTCAGCTTTAATCAAAATTATCGATTAATTATTCGGAAATTTTTCAAAAGTTAAATTATGCATATAAATATATCAATATATGTTTTTAAAGGGTAGTAATTTTATAGTAATTTAAATATTACATTTAGTAGAATTAGTAATTTATTTATATCATATAATATTAATAAAGATGATTATGAAAATTCTATGGAAATAGAACAGAGTATGCTTTATAAAACATAAAGTAATTTGTAAAAAAAAAAATAACTTCACTGACCATTAGATATAAAAATAAATTTTGAATCTTGTTCTCAAACATCAATCAGTGACAATGCTTTGATCAAATCCAAATGAAAATGGTAGTTAGTGCTAGTGGTATAGATAGTAAATAATACGATACAATACATAGATTAGTTTTATTTTAATTAATAAATAGTTTATAAGTAACATGATATGTCATTGGTTCACAGAGATCATGTGATATATGTGCTAGACCAGAAGGCTTAGCGATTGAGATCATAGTGTGAGGAAAGACTGAGGATGTACTCAATTTGTTTTACTAATGTATATTAATATGTAAAAAGAGTCGACATACGTTCAAGTATTGAATTAAAGTTGTTTGTGTTACCAAGGACTTCAATAGTGTCATTGTACGAAAGAATCGGCTATTAATTAACGTTACAAGTAGGAAAGCGGCCAAAACAAAATAAGTTACAAATATTACCTTAAGCCCTAAGCAAATTAAAATGGACTTTCTGTTGTAAACACAGATTACAGGGCCGATTTATTTCTGGTCCTATTTATACATTTGTGAAATGGTTTCAAGTGAGTTCTATAAAAGTATAGAAAATAAAATCAAATTAAAAGCTCAATATAAGGGGCACGGTGGTCGAGCGGCATGAGCGCTCGGCTGGCGTTCCGACGGTCACGGGCTCAGATCCATGTGAAGGCAAGGATGTGTTCCCGGGACCTAGCTCCGAATGGATACCTAACACTAATGAGGGAAATAAAGGCGGCTGGATAATGCGTGGAACCCTTATAGCCGTGGCCTGTGAACGCTGCATCGCTTGTGGACGCAATGATCCTCTACATAGAAGGAGCGTCTGTAGAGATAAGTCAAGTCATGAAAGAATTGATAACTCGTTGTTCATTCAAATAATTATAATGATGAAAATTTGCATTTAAACAAAGTCCCTTTCTAAAATGTGACTCAAGTAAGTTAAAAAGCCCTCTGTATTTTGACCTGGATAATGATACAAAAGAGGAACACTGTAAGGGAGGTAGCGTCACAAAATTGTCTACTCTTTTTTTTCTTATGTTACCACCCTTTTCAGACCACCCTTATCTCAACAGCTACTTAACTTTGATCTTTTTTATTTTACGCTATGAACCCGTCGTAAACCACCAAGAAACATCAACAACAATTGATTCCATGACAAAAGGGAACCGACGTCAACAGTTCCCAAGAAAAGATCCCCGGCAAATTATCAATGTTTCAGACCAAACCATTTATTTTTAAACCGGACTCTTTCTCAAGGCACGAGGCTCATTTTAAAGGACACGTCTTTTTTAGATCAGACATTTTCAGTTTAACCAGACTTATCTTGGACAGGACATTTTGTTTTAGACCGGACACAACTTTAGACTCCTCTGCTTTAGGTGTGTGTCGTTTCTTTTTTTTTCTTTTTTTTGGACACGCAGATAAATTAAGGGAAATTATCTAGGGACGACTTCAAAAACACAAAAATAACAATTAAACAAAAAAGTAAAGCCAGAGAAATAGACCAATGCAAACATAAACTCATGTACTAATTTTGAAATTAAATAACAGTACAGAGCACAAACACATTTTTAACCGACCCATACCCTACCCCACCCCCATTTCCTAGATGTTACAACCGAAGGTATCCCTGATGTCTTGACCTGATTGTTGACATTGTGGTTAGGGATGTATTGACCTTATTGTCGGGGGTGTTATTGATGGGACCTTTAAGCGAGGGCTTGGTGCACAAAATACGAAAAATAGTGATATAAATAAATAAGATATTCCAGTGTAGAAGACAAATATTGAATGGCATTTTTTGTTTGTTTTTTATACGTGTTTCTACATGGATTGATGGATGTGTGCCACCCTTGGCACACTTAATGACCCAAAATGAAATCCGAAAGTGTTTTGAATTCTACATAAATTACATTAAGGGGTGGGGCATATGTTGTTTGTTAATTTTTTTATATTGGCTCGACTTCACAAATATAGTTTAAGCAATGGCTAAAAGATGGATGGATCTAGAATAAACTTTTTAACCCAAAATGTTATGACCTATTTAAAAGTGCTATAATGAATTTAGCCGCTAATATCTAATCCTTCCTGGACCAAAATCTATTGATTTTATGTTTAAGAACTTAACCCTTTTTTCCCTTTTGATATTTTAGACGCATTGACGGTTCTTGGCAAAACGTGGCAGACGATTTTTTCATAATCCAAAAAATAATAATAATAAACACGTTAGGAGCTGGTGGGGGGGGGGGGTAATTTACAATATATAATGGTTGGGGTCGGGAGAATTTATTTCATTTTCTTCTTATACGACTTTTACAAATATATTTGTGCAATTTGGTATTATTTCTAAGCAATATTGGACTTTTTAAAACATAATTTTGCATTAAAATTGAAACTAATTTGCAAAATCCAATATATAAAAAAGAAGAATTTTCTTTTTATAATTTGTTTCTAGGTAAACATTAAAGTGGTGCACAATGTATTGATCTATCTATGCGGAAAAATAAACCCAACGATTAAACATATTGCATCTCTTAAACAAATAAGTAGCACGAGATTTTAATCCTTTTTGTTTTATTTTAAGGAGCACACAAGAACTAATGCTTTGAGATTGGTTAGAACACGAGGAAACCCGAGTTAACTTTTCCCATTTCTAGACACAAGACGAGCTGACCTCGCAGTCATCATCTCTTACCCGAGTCACTCCGTGACCTCACATCGGTATCGATTCTTTCAGCACATGCATTAAAGACGCAGCTGGGCAGAAGCGAATCTTTGCTACGCTTCAATAATTGATCACGTTCAGGGCTACAGCACGTAAATGAATGAACCGTCCGACCTAAACGCAGGAGAATATGTATACATATGAACTGACCGGTGAAGATCAGACATCGTATGGTCTAAATTTTACATATGAGATTATAATTACATGGGTCCTCAAACTTCAGCCCGCTAGCCAGATCTGGGTCAACAGTGCTCCTTATCTTATCTTAGATATACAGACGCTCCTTCTATGCAGAAGATAATTGCGTCCACAGACCATGAGAGATGATCTGTTGGCAAGTGATGCAGCGGTCACAGGCCACGGCTATAGGGGTTCCACGCATTACCCCAGCCGCCTAACTATTGTCTAGTTGGGTACCCATTCGGAGCTGGGTGACTCGGAGACTCCTCAGGCCCCGAGAACAAATCTTCACCTTGGTGTGGATTCGAACTCGTGACCATCGGTATGACAGTCAAGAGCGCTACCTCTCGACCACCACGTCCCCCTGGTATTTCTGGACAGCTTTTAAAGAACCAGATTTACATGTGAACAAGGCATTGGCCCAAAAGCACTCCTGTTATTTCCATTTAAATCTTACTACAATCATTCTTTATTGTCTTTCTATTATTTAATGATTTTTTTTTTTAAATTCTAAAATTTAATATTTAGCGATGAATAAAAAATAAATTTACGATGTGCAGAAACCAAATGATTCTGAACACGTCTCAAAAAATCCCAAAAATATTGAAATATGAATCTAACAACTAGCAGGTACAGTCTATATTTATTACTCGTGTTTATAGCTCACATGCAATTTTCCCTTTTAACCTGCATGGCTAAGATGCTGCACATATAACTGACCGACACCGCGAAGCAGTTTAGAATTATCGCCAAGCAAAATTTGGAAAATATTAAACGACAATGGTTGCTGTGCACAAGTTTTAATTTAATTTTTTTTTTACATGTCACATGGACCAAGGAACCTCATAGGGGAACATAAGCCATATTCATTAGTTCTACTCATTGCTCACAAGATAGATTCAACTTTTCTATTCTTGTAAAGAAAAAATATCGGTCTCACGCAGTTTATATCAAAGCAATCCATGTCCATACTATCATTAACCATTTTTACCCTGTTGAGGGCATTAACACCATACAAGACATCTGTTACCATATTGAAGACATTAACGTTATACAATAATCTGTCACCATATTTAGGACAGTAACACTATACAATACATCTGTTAGCATATTGAGGATATTAACACCATACAATACATCTGTTAGCATATTGAGGACAATAACAACATACAATACATATGTCACCATATTGAGGACATTAACACCATACAATACATTTTTTGCATATTGCGGACATTAACACCATACAAGACATCTGTTAGCATATTGAGGACAATAACAACATACAATACATATGTCACCATATTGAGGACATTAACACCATACAAGACATCTGTCAGTATATTGAGAATAACTTCGACTCAGCACTGCCATGTATCAAACTTTCAGGCATACAAGCACGCATCACAACTCAATCTTCAACAATGCAATCATTATGTCGTCAAACCAAGGAAGATAATTTAATGATGAAATCATTTGAAATAATTGGACGCAATTTTGAAGACGCCATTATATTTGTTGGTGATGATAGAGGGTGGTGAAACCTTGGCTTAGTGTTCGTAGTTGATATTTCCGAATATAATAAGAGAGATTTGAGTGTATTTTAGGTTGGCCGGATGGAAAATGTCAAAGCATTTTTTTTAAAATGCTAGGGCAATGCGAGTGAGAAAAAGATAGATAATTCTTCTTGCTGAAAATGTCACAAGAAGACTCTTTTTTAGCCCTTTTGAGACTTTTTTGCTGAAAAATTAAATTTTCTTGTGCGTAATTCTCCCAAGGGTATCCTACATCTAAAGGCAACCGACATCTAATTACTTTATACTTTATTGATGTATTTTGTAGCACTTTGAAATTCTCTTAAGGTTTGTGGTCATGTTATTTTGAATGCCCAGGTAATGAGCAGTTAATAGAAACTAATATTTACAGCCTTAAGGGTGGGGGGTTAACTTAGATGTGGGTCTAAAATATTTAATTGGGAAGACCAAATTCTATTCCAATGACTTTTGTGTAGACCCTCAATACATCTGACTGCATTCTAAATTTCCTTTAGACCGAGCCCGGGACTTATGATTGACGCGAAAAAAATACTTAAATGGCCTTAATTTTAAAAAATATGAGGCGCTAGGAGGGTGAGGTAATGGTGGGGACGGGGCTAGCGATGAGCGCACGACGCCCCTGACACCTCTGAAAGTGACTCGGTTGTAAATAGCTAACTAGTCAATCACAACATCAGTACATCAATCGTTGTCAAATAGGTCATACATCGATCTTTCCGCAGCTAAAGATCCTGTTGAGAAAGGCGAATCGCGGACAAAATTTAACTGTACCCTTCTTTCAATTAATGCTAATGTTTTAAGTAGAAGCGTAACTGGGTTTTCTGCGCCCTTGGCTCATTTATTTTTGGCGCCCTTGACAAATGGATGTTATTTTTTTATCTAAAAGGTTAAGAAATTACTAAAATAGAATTAATTGAAAGAGTAGTCCTCAGCGCCCTTGGTACTGCCCCGATGCCAAGTAGTTGTTACGCCTCTGGTTTTAAGTATCAAAGAATATCCTAATTAATTTTAAATCAAGTCGTCATAGAGGTTATTGAGCTTGATATGGGGACAAATGTAATACAAAGTAAGGAATGTTAAAAATATGTTAACAGCCGCAACGCGGTGTTAACAATCTTGATTTTACTTGGTAACGAGAGTCACAATTCTTTAATTCAGTTGTGTTCTTGTTTTCTCAGTCGTCCATGATATGTGCCAAATTTCGAGAGATTATACGAAAAAAAATCTTCAAGGCTAAAAAATACCGAAATAACAGATATATTAAAAAAATTTAATTAGCTGTCATTATGGCTACGCCCTTGAAAAACAACAAGATTGCTAAGCGCAAATGTAGACCAGAGTTTACAGAGGCGTGACACCTTCAAAGTTCTTGTGACAAAATACTCTATCTTTTCCTTTCCCCGGAGGGAATACTATTTCCGGGGGAAGCAATCAATGTATTACAAACAACATATCGAGACAGAACAATGCACTCGAGGTGAGGACTGGTCATTATCTCTTCCCCCCCCCCCTTTTTTTTTTAACCATATTCATTTGAAAAAAATAACAAGATTTGAAGGTTTTCCAGAATCGTTAGCTGAAATGGATTTTGTTGTTTTTTTCATAAAAACCAGTCTATGACGCACGCAAACAAATTTGATCAATTGGAGACAGGGAAAAATAGAAGACAGGGCTTTATATTGAGGTGTCATAGAGTAAATATTTTTTACCATGTTGTCCTTTCCCGTTTCTTAAATATTGTTGTCTATTTCGTTAAAACTACATTCATAAATGTATTAATTTTTGTAAAAATAAAATGGTTAATTTTTACATGCCTTTCAGCTTTTATTTTGCTTTTAAGAAAAATGAACGTTTTAGCATCATATTCCAATTAGACACGATTCCCTTGTTCACAATTTTTTACTAACCATATGTAAATTCTTATTGATTATCACTAGCACTAATCCCTAGAAGTTTTTTTTTTATCCTAGTATGTTATCACTAGTTCGCTCTTATCCCCAAGAATAGTGCGCAAATAAACCAAATACATAGTTATACGAGTTACTTATCACTTAACAGTACATTACTTATATTTAGTTTTTATTTCTAACAATTACATCTCAGTAAACTTATTCTTCATAAGTCGTTATATTTAGTACGTATCCCTTGTACTAATCCGTACTTGGTACGTACACACCCCTTCGTTTATTTGACGTTTACAAAGACAAATCCCATACCTAAATGCACTCGTCAGTGACTCGTCACAAACCATGATTGCTCCCTGAAATACTTTGGTCATTGAATGTTCTTGTCACAACGACTGGCCTCCGTAAAATCTTCTCTTTTTTTACTATCTACAACCTAAATAATCATTTTGACCACACTATTGTCACAACCACATTGCCACTTATCATGTTCAAATTCAACACTGTATTTGACTGCCTCAGTTACCCCGGCTAACTCATGGGAATGTCAGAAATGGGCATTTGTAGTCTTAGAGGCATTACGTATTATAAAATAACTCGTTGCTTTCACAAATTATTCAAAGGAAAACACCAAGAAAAAAACGAATACGTTTTATACGTAAACATTTGTCTAGATTCATAAAAAAAAAACAACTCATGGTTATATTAAATTTCAAATTTTTACTTTTCCCTGAAAGTATTAAAACACATGAGAAAGAAAAAATGTTTGCATCAAACCTTTGGATACTATGTACACGTTCTTTTGATAATTTCTTTCAGGTTTGAAGAGACTACTTAGGCATCACTATCTCTTTCAGGTTTGAAGAGATTACTTCCACATCACTATCTCTTTCAGGTTTGAAGAGACTACTTCTGTATCTCTATCTCTTTCAGGTTTGAAGAGATTACTTAGGCATCACTATCTCTTTAAGGTTTGAAGAGATTACTTCCACATCACTATCTCTTTAAGGTTTGAAGAGATTACTTCCACATCACTATCTCTTTAAGGTTTGAAGAGATTTCTTCCACATCACTATCTCTTTAAGGTTTGAAGAGATTACTTCCACATCACTATCTCTTTAAGGTTTGAAGAGACTACTTCTGTATCTCTATCTCTTTCAGGTTTGAAGATACTACTTACACATCTCTATCTCTTTAAGGCTTGAAGAGATTACTTATGTATCTCTATCTCTTTAAGGTTTGAAGAGATTACTTCCACGTCACTATCTCTTTAAGGTTTAAAGAGACTACTTTGGCATCATTATCTCTTTAATGCTTGAAGAGATTACTTCCACATCACTATCTCTTTCAGGTTCGAAGAGACTACTTACACATTACATCTGCTTTACAATTTACCTTGATATACTCCTTTAAAAATCCTTCAGTGGGGGCGGGGGGGACGAGACTTTTGGCTTGATGTGGATTATTCTAACTTATTCTCTACTAACCTGTTCCATGTCGCTCTTTACTCTTGGTAGACTTCAAAGTGGTCATCGACCTCGCAGTTGTCGTATGACTTCTGTTTATTCATTCGATCTCCTCGCTATCTTTGGAATCGATCTGAAATATCAGCGATTTTTTTTTCTTTTAAAAAATTAAGTTTCCAATTAAATGTTTAACTTAATTAAAATCGTTTCCAATAAAGTTAAAGGGATGTAATAAATTTTTGAAACAACGATTAATCTAAGGTCGGAGCCCCAGCCCCAGGCGTATGGCAGGCGTAAATTTTATATGTGGCCAGCTGATATTACTATGCCTTCTGGGAGATTTCAGTATTTTCCAGGAAGACATATAGAGTATTCCTAATGGTGGGCAAGTCGTGATTTATTAATGAATTCAAACTCCATTCTACGCCCGCCCCCATCACCTGATGTCTGGGACGACCTTGGTTTAAGTTTTAATTGGTTTATAATTAACCGAACACAGGAAGATTTCAGAAGAATTGCGCCAATCGCTGTGCAGTATAATCACTAGAAATGTACGATTTGTTGGCTGGTTTTTTTAATTTTTTATTTGTCTTGTTATTTTAAAAACAAATTAAAAATTTTAGTCCGTTTCTACCAAGTGTGTCGTGTAGAAGGAAAAGCAAAATGACTAGCAGGAGACCTAAAGGCATTTGAAATAACTTCAACACTTTTGACATGATCGTTACCATTTATTGGATTTTTCATGGTTATCTGATGTTAGCCTGGTCAGCTTTTATACGAGTCAATATATATCACTGACCACTAGATTTTCATCTGATTATAGCTAATGAATTTAAGTTCACTTGATTGCCAGCGTGACCAGAGTGCTCTTGGTCAAAAGGAACGTTTTTTGTTTCTTATACCGGAACTTACGTCACTGAGTTTAATGGAAATATCGTTATCCACCAACCGGTGAAGTGTATAAAATAGATATTTCTAAAAACCGTTTATTTCAAACAAAACGTGATTTTATATTTACCAAACTTTAAAAGAATATTTCAACAGATGTAAATTTTAACAATGTGATAGATAAAAGACCTTACGTGGCAGTTCAAAACGTATTTTAACATATGGATGTGTAAGTTCAGGTCCATCTGAACTTTGAACAGTCTGATGCGTTTGAACTAAATCAGACAATAATTAGTTTTAAAAACGTTTTTTGACGGAACGCCTTCACATAAAATGCGTCTTTAAAATGATTTTAAAAAATTACTTGCACCATCGCTTTAGCAAGACGCAAAGTTCAAATCAGGGTACTTAAATAGCTCGGGAAAACCTCTTAATTCATCCAGAGATACTCCGACAAGAACTTTTGTTAGTGGAGCTTGTGGTATAAAAATCTGTTAGTTTCCAAGTGAGATAAGTTTAGAAATCAGAGGAAATTCTCTGTTTGACAGTGTAGCATAGTTATTCTTTAAAACATGTTCAGTGTTTTCTTCATGTTTTCAATTGCTTTGTTTTAATTATTTTGTCACTCGGTATTCTAGGAGTTCTCTAAAGATTGAAAGAAACAAAGCGTGTCTATTGACAACATGTATTGATGAAGTCTATTTGTGCGTGTCAAACGATTAGCAATACTCATTTGACTGCTGATGTGCTTGAAACGTTAAGATTATACCTACATGTAGACCCAAAAATTCAGTTTAAAGATATTAAATCAACTATGTGCTGGTTGTACGTTCTAAACAACGTGCCAATTTGCTTGACAAAATTTAATTCATGCACACTTTAAGTCAACGTTAGGAAGAGACATGAATTCTAGCAACGCCAGCTCTCAGGAGTCGGCAGAATCGACGGACATCACATTCTTGAACGCCTTCATGTTTGGATTGGCGTTAGTCCTGTCCGTGTTCATCTGCCTGGTCAACACACTGACCATCCTCGTGTTCAGCCGGACGCCGGCCTTGCGGACGTACGCCAACATCTACGTTGTAAGTCTCGCCTGCGTCGATTCCGTCATCGGACTGGGCCTCGTCCCCACGGCGTTGTTCATCTTGCCCCCGACACGCGTGTCGCTGTTTTACACCCACATTGACCTGTGCGTCCTTATGAACGGAATCAACCTCGGCATGGCCGGCAACTCGATATTCCACATGGCGTTCGTCTCCGTCGACCGCTACCTGTACATCACGAAACCGTATTTTTACGAAAGGGTCGTCAAGGGCGGCGTAGTGGCCAGTCTCGTGTCCACCGCGTGGGTCGTCTCGCTGACCTACGTCGTCCTGCCGCATTTCATCCACGCGTCCTTCGACCACTTCCGGAAATGCGACAGCAACAACGTCCTCCCGGTGTGGTATCTGTTCTACAGCGCCTGGGGAATCTATTTCACAGTGGTTCTCATCATACTCACGATGTACTCAATGATCTTACACACGGCTTTCAAACAACGGCAGGCCATTCACGTCGCAGTCCCCGTCGGCTCAAAGGGGGCATCCACCGGCGCGATGTCCAGAAGCACGGCTAAGAGCGTCAAGTTTTTCTTGACCGTCTTCGGCGTTTTCTTCGTCTGCATGACGCCGTCTGTGGTCTGCCTGGGGCTGGACTACGTGACGTATGTGCCCCTGGGGCTGTACAACTTTTTGAATATGGTGGCGCTGACCAATTCCGGGATGAACTTCATTATCTTGACCGTGCAGAACAAGCAGTTTAGGCGAGCGTTGTTCAAAATGTTGCATTGCAAGTGCTGGCTGGACAATGCTCAAGACAACCTGGTGATAGATTCTATTAATTCCTCTTAAACTAAGCTAAACGTGGAACAGTATGTTTTTTCTTAATGACTTTTGTTAAAGTTTTATTATTTAGACCTGGTCGTTGTTCCTTAGGATCGCTATTTTATCACATAATGATATAAATTGCATTCATCATTTTGAAACTTTTATTATTAATCATATTTATATCCATCCATACAGTAAACCTTCTAAAATTATAGACCCTTTTCATTATTTCATCTGTATTTAAAAAAACTAATTGTAATTATCCCAATAATAGTTAAGATTTTTTTTTAAATTTGTACAATACATGCATACAATAAAGAAATAACTATGATCAGATTGCAACAATTTCATATATAAAAAGTTAATTCTGGCAAAATCTATGAAAAAAACGAAACAAGAACAATGAATGTTTTTGCAAAAGCCTTCGTTATTGAGCAACGAAATAGAAAAGGAATCTTTATAATTCAGTTACAAACGTTTCCATTACAAATTATGAAATTATAGTTATCCTTAATTACTGGGACAAAGCATATATTGTGCCCCGCAACCGCTTTTTTTTAAACCAAAAAAAAAACAACATCAATATGCTTGCTTTGTGTGAGTGAGTGTGTGTATATGTGTGTGTGTGTTTTTTATGGTTGAAGATGTTGTTTTTTGGGAATCATGTTAGAGACACGATGTTGGCTGTTAGTTGATGACCTTTACAGAACTCCTTTTCCATCCTTGCAGTAGCCACAGATTATTAAAATACTCATCAACTCCCATATGTGACTGCAGTAAATTGACAATCAATATTCCATAAACAACTAATAGAATCGAAATATTATTTTACAAAATCAATAATTTGAGATGGTAGAATGTACTTAATAGTGCTAGTTCTTTCGCAGATTTTGTTTTCCTAATTATGATCCTTTGCAGTTTTGTTTTACTAATTATTATTCTTTGCAGTTAATTTATATTCTGTAAGTAATGTCTAACAGTCACTGCTAATCGTTTAAAACAGAGATTTCCAAACTACGGCCCACGAGCCAGATGCGGCCCGCGAGGCCCTCTCATCCGGCCCTGGAGACCTTTTAATCTAAAAAAGATACTATTTTTAGATATAGTCTACCACAAAGTTGTGCGCATTCGGCCCTCAAATTGCTTTTTGAGAGTTAATGCGGCCCTCCGGCAGAAGAGTTTGGAGACTCCTGGTTTAAAAGAAAGATTATGTAGATTTATGATAATAGTCTCAATAAATAGTTTCGAGTGTCTTTAATACGCATGAACTAAGGGTTCTAAATTTATCCGCCCCCAAAGTTATCCGATGAATGAAACTGATTTGAGGACTATGATAAGAATTACGGACACTTCGACCCGGATGATTTGACCCCGGGCGATTCGACCTCGGAAGTTTCGACCCCTTTGTATCTACACCCAAGATATACGTTTTTAAAATAAATTTGGGTATAAAATTAATTATACTTTATATTATTATGCATTAAAAATTAAATTCAGTTTTAAATAGTTATTTGTAACGTTTAAGTTTAATTTACGATGCTTTAAAAAAGTATATACCCGTATAACCAGTCGAAATTCAACTTACATTCATGATTGTGATAAATGCGCCATTCCTCTCAGGTCATTTCCAACCTATCTAACTCTACCCCAACCACGATCCAATGTAATCGGGCAATAAAAAGGCAATGTTGTCAGATAGGGTTCCGTGACAAACGCGCACACGACAATCGCGCACACGACAAACGCGCACAGACACTTCCGCAATGATACAAATGCGCACAGGACAAGCGCGAACACGTGTGCGCATATGTCTGGTCACCGTCAGATAGTCCTTTCTAAAGGTGTCTACAGTCTCGCTGCCCCCCACTCACTTTATTTACCTTTCCCATAACCCTCGCCAGCACACGGCATGATGTGGTGGTCACTGAGTCTAGTCCTTGTAACATGTCATGTAAGACCCNNNNCCCCCCCCCCCCACACACACACAAATGTAAATAACAATGGCTTAACGTTCAGACACGTCATACGAACTGAGCAGCTCGAATGTTATTATTGTCTCGGCATTAAATATCAAAATTTCGTAACTTTAAAAATGCTGACAACTTTGTACGTCTTATTAAAATCAGTATTTCTGCGAGGGGGGTCTTCATGTGTTAAGGAAAAGAAGAACTAAATACACGGGCGCGCGTTTGTAATGGTTTCCACGCTTGCGAGGTCCGTTGTTCAGCATATCAACCCCATTTTAAAAAAAAAATAATAATAATTTTAAAAAATATAATAAATAATAAAACGTTCATTTATTTTTATTATCACCCTGAAATTCTTTGAACCACTTAAATATAAATATTTTTAAAACCCAATTATAAAAGGTCCTTTTTAAGTGTGTTTGGTATAGTACTTGAGATTCTGTTTTTAATTTTTAATTCATAATATACCAAAAATTAATTTAAAATAATAATAGTAATAAAATAACATTGAATAAATGAAAAAAATCACGGTGTAGAACCAAAAGGGTTGAAACGTCCTGTGGTCGAACTGGCAGGGTCGAACGGTTAGGGGTAGAAGTGTCCGACCACAATTCTTTTAATACTAATACCCAAAAGAGGTGTTTCAGACAAGCATTTGAGGAAAATATAACAAGCATTTATTTCAATGATAGTGGATTCGGGGGCGGGGTGGTGGGGCATCAAAACTAATAGTCATGTTCAACCAATACCAAAACTAGTTTATAAAAAAAATACTTTACTTAAACTTAATAGAAGAAAAAAGTGTCACCAAAGTTCGGGATAGAATGGGACAACGGCAAGAGAAAAACAAACACCCGACCATGATGGCAATATTTTTTGGACGTATCATTTGATAAGGTTAATTTATGAGTTATTTTTAAGAATTCAAATTAGTGCTAACGCCCCCTCCCTCCCCCCTCACACACACACACCCACACATCAACGCTCTCCGTTATCACAGCCTTGAACTTCATAGAGCTTGTAATCGGTTTAACTTTCCCTCCATTATTAGACACCGAGATTTGCTAAACCAACGTTTTTCATTTCTTATCTTACACATTACTGGCGCCCTTTCTTAGCAGAAGAATATTGGGTTCTACGCTTATGTTAATTTTTTTTTCTTTTTTTTATCAGAGGTTTTGATGTTGACAGAGTGTTGGTTTTCCTCGTTAAAATAGTTTTAGTATTATGAATTTAGAGAAATATATGAAGACTCAGCACTAGCAACAATTTTGATTTCGTCGAGTCGAAATTCGAGGCGTCGCATGTAAATTATATAGAAATTATTACAACACCACATAACATGAATGGGTATTTTAAGATCGTTTCATTAAAAGTCAGGAAGTCAGTTGGTGGTAAGTTTGTTTGTTTGTTTGTTTGTTTGTTTGTTTGTTTGGGGTTGTTTTGTGTGTGTGTGTTGTGTGTGCTATGTGTGTGTGTAGTGTGTGTGTGTTTGAGTGCGTGTGTGTGTGTGTGTTAACTGTAATTTATATTCAATATTAACATTTGATTTGAGCTATGTCATTTTAAGTATGGTCTCATACGGGATCCTCTAAGAAATTTTGTGTTATAATTTATAGTACGCCCCGAACGCACTTGATAAAAGATTAATGGAGTTGAGTAGACAGTACTCAGTGTAATTGTCTTATACATGATATGGTTACTGTGATCAAGACAATAAGCATGCAAAGTTAACCCATAATGAAATTGTGAATCTCGTATTGATTCTTACAATAAACTTCACGGCGTAGCCAGTACTGTGAACGCAAATGATAATAATCCACAAAGACTATTTAAAAATCAGTCAACTACAACTAAATAAAACAGAGCAAAACTTAAAGTAATTTGCCAACAGCAAGAACAGAAGCAACTCAGCAGCGAGAGAAAAGTAAAAGATAAAACCTGACCTAAATAACCTGATCCCAAAATGTACATTTGCTCGCGTAAGTTCCTTCCTAATCATCACGGCTGACTACACATGTCCTCGTAATTCATTCAACCAAACCCAATGTCTTTCCAATCAGAAAATGGCTAACACTAATGAAGTCCCGATTTCATAGGTCCCCATGAGCACTGGAGACCGTCCAGTGGCTGTCGATAAATATTTGTTTTGTGATAACACAATTTGGGTTTGAGAGTGTCATCCCATTTTTATCTGGTCCTTCATTTCAAAGTGTTTGCAAGAAGTGAAGTGTTGCTCATTCATAAAATGTTGTTCCGGAAGGTGTGCAAGGCTAAATGTTTCAGATCATCCAACAATTTGCCAGGCAGTGTAAGGAATTAACAAGTGTATAAAATATATTTTTCCGCAAAATAATTTTTGCGATCATGAAAATAAAATTTTTTGATTTTTTTTCTACAGAACTTTAACAAGTCTTCAGATTTATTATCGTCTTACCTTTAAATCTTGTAAAAACGATTTCATGCATCAAACTACCTAAAAATAAATATTAAATGTTCTATTATTCAACATAGAAATAAATCAGGGAAATGTCAAAAGTTCATCTTCGACTTTTATTATGTTTTGTTAAATGGTGATAAAAAAATAACTAATTGCTTAAGAGGAAAACTTAATGAATTTTGTTTTTCAGAAGAAGATAATGTATGATGGAAAACGTTGTAATTTAAAAGTTGCTTTTTTTTTCCTAAACAATATTTCTTTTATATGTTATCGCGAGATGCTGAAACACTAGATTCCAAATAGTTAAAAATTAAATTAAATAAAGAGTCAGTGAGGCAGTAGACGTACCGAAGAAAACGTACCATATCAAACTTTACGGTCGTTAACAGGAAACTGAAAGATGGATGTTATTAATGAAACTGTCTTCGGGGACTCCACGGCCATCACATGGCCTGATGTTATTATATTCGTCCTGTGTCTCCTCATGTCACTGGTCATCTGCGTGGTCAACATACTGACCCTCCTGGTCATCAGCCGGACACCATCCCTCAGATCGTACGCTATCGCCTACGTGGGCAGCCTGGCTGTGGTTGACTTTCTGGTCGGCCTGGAACTGATCCCGATGGCGCTGTTCGTCCTGCCCCCTACAAGGGTTCATCTCTTCAACCGCTACATCGGCCTGTGTCTGTTAATGAACGGTCTAAACATGGGCATGTCCACCGTGTCCATCATCCACATGGCAGTCATAGCCGTCGACAGATACCTGTACATTGCCAAGCCGTACTTCTACGAGAAAAACATGAGCAGGCGCGTCGTCGTCTCGTGCGTTTGTTTCGCGTGGGGCCTTGGTCTCGTGTTACTGTCAATGCCGCAGTTCATCCACAACTCCACTGTCAACACCACCGTCTGCGACCTGACTAAACTGCTTCCCATGTGGCATATCTTCTACGGCGCCTGGATACTTTACTTCACACTCTCCGGCACCATCCTCATCATGTATTGTCTCATTCTGGGCACGGCTTTTAAAAAGCGCCGAGCCATCAACTCCATTGTTCCTGATCCTAAGAGCTCACGCGAGGCCCATTTCCACGTGCTTTCGAGAGCTTCGATGAAAGGCCTTAAGTTTTTCCTGACGCTCTTCGGGGTTTTCTTCGCGTGCATGACACCCGTCGTGGTGGTCATGGGGCTGGATTACTACTTCCGGGTACCGAAGATCCTGTACAGGTGTTTCGTGCTTCTGGCTTTGTCAAACTCCGGGATGAACTTTGTGATCTTCGCTTTCCAAAATGTGGATTTCCGCCATGCCTTGCGTAAGATGTTGTGTAGGAAGACTAGTGAACAGGGTGAATTCACATTGACCTCTGGTGCTTAAGGAAACTAAAGACATAACTGTGAAGTGATCGTTCTTGGTCTGTACGTGCAACAAGGGTGGTGTAGCAAGGAGTTACTGTGACAAGGGTTATGCGGTGTTAGGACAGGGTGGGAGAAGGAAAGAGCGTCTTTTGGACAGGGTGAGAGAAGGGCATTGCATATCTTGAACATGGTTTGACAAAGGTAGTGAGAATAAACCCTCTTTTCTGTTATTTAATATCGGTGAATATAAACTTTATCATGATTTTATCATAGCAGAGAAAGTTACAATTAAACTTAGAAATAATTCTTTTTTTTCACTTGGAAATAAACATGTTCTTATGGTGATTAATAAGTTGATTTATATGCATGTTTGAACTTTTCTAATTACAAAATTGTAATTTATAGTTTCATAACATGTATGCTTTTCAAGGTGATTTTTATTTTTGTTTAATCTATCTGCGAAAAACTATCTCGTATAATTGTCAGTTAAGTGGAAGATATGATATTATATCTCTGATAGTTTGCTTTATACGATAACACTGAAAGATTTCCATAAAAGTATTGTTTCGAGTGCTAATATGATAGTCTTTCCCAATAAATATTCCACTAATGGCTAGATATATTTGTATTTGTTTTAGTGTGTTAAAAATTTATAGTTTTTATTTAGTAGATCTATGTTTTTTTTTGTTTATCGTAATATATTCTAATATATATACATATTTTATCCCCCTTTTAAAATAAAAGTATTAGATCTATGGAGGGGGGCACGTTCTTTTGTGTTATTTTAAACAGAGTTGCTGCATAGAAGGAGCGTCTGTATCAGATAAGATAAGATAAGATAAGATAAGATAAGACAAAAATCTTCTGGTTCCATGCTTAAAGTATTTTAGTTTCTTAAAAACATTTTTAAAACTTGAATAGGGACACTACTATTTTTAAAACTCAACTTTGTTTTCTTCTTTTCAGGAGGAAAGAAAATCTATGTCATCTCTTCATTTTTAATCTAATCCATGTTTAACTAGCCGCTTGCACATAACGATGGCAACAAATAATAATTATAAAGCGGAAACAATTTGCACCAGAGCATTGTGCTCATTTAGGGGCCGTCCATAAATGACGTCACGCACCTAGGGGGAGGGGGTGGTCCCCACATTTGTGGCGATGTGTGTCGGGGATGTGGGGGGGGGAGTTTAAGCATTGTGACGTCAAGTCAAAACAAGCCACTTTAAATTAAAGTTCCACTTACATTTTTGTCATATCTTACTTTTTATTTTATGACCTTTTACAAGGATTCAAGCGTGTTACCATATCAGAGTGAACCCTTACACTAAATACATACTAAAATGACAATAAATTGATTTGAAACATTATCATTTTCAAATAGAAAATATCGCTTTGAGGTGGGGGTTCACAGTTTCGTGAGGTCATATTGGTCCCCGGAGTGGGGTATAAGTTTTGAGTAAAAATCAGCCAAAATCGCGTGACATCATTTATGGACGGCCCTTTACCTCTGAAAATGTATTGATTTTATTTCCTACATTAGTTCATCTCATAAAGTATAGTAAACTGCTCTTCGGAAGCGTAAATGTAAGTGAAGAGGTTAACAGCATCATGTTAGGAGATGGAATGAAGATGGATTACTGTCTAGTTTGTAAAAAATAAAGGTATACTCGTAGAAATTTTACTTAAGTGGTTAAATATCATTCGTCAAGTATTAATTTGGTTTTTTAATTGAATGGAAAGAAGATAGAGCCCAATCGACATCCAAAGTAAGGAAACTGAAGAGATATCTTTAAATATTTATAAAATGTTCCTATTTTATAAAAGATAGGAATAGAATCTGCAAGCGAATCAAATTAAACTTAATACCTCATGTCCTGGATGAAGAGCAAGGCATGCAATATTATACTATTTACTATAGTTCAAAACAAATGAGACATTTACTTAAAATTTAAGTATTACCGGAAGCGTGTGACGTCGTAATCAGAGCGTTTTGTAGAGTCCTGAGACTTCAAGCAAAGTCTTTAAGCACAAAATATGTTTCATAATATTCCTGTGATCTCGTTATGTCACCTGGATTTTAATTTTCCCTTGGAATTTCTTAGAATGTACGGACTTTAAAAGTTGCCCGGAAATTCTGTAAAAACTTATTTCATTAAAAACTGTCTTTAAATGATTCATTTTTACAGCAAGGTTGTGTCCAAAAGGACACACGGTTGTCTATTTCTAATGGTTAACTCCATTAACTATTTGTTGATGTTATTTTCAGCTCTCATTGTTGTTGTTGATCTGAAAGCACATTCATGACAGTAATCATTTTAGAAAATAATTATTTTAAAAAAATAAAAATGACCTGTAAAATCATGTGTTTAATGTGATTCACTTTTTTCTTAAACATGCAATGGATTAAAAATAATTTTAAAATTTTCGATTGCCTGTTATTGCATTTGAAGAGCTCAGGGGAAGAAACGGCTATGTCACATTTACGTACTTATGAAATATTCATGTTTTAAAGTTTAAAATTATAATAAAGATTTCTTATAGATTAACTAAATAGATTTTAGATTTTAATATGGTCATATACATAATATTTTCACAAAAAACCTCATTCAGAACATACTATTTTTGAACCCTCCGTCAGTACAGGGGATAACTAAAATCATTCAAAATTATCACATAGCCTTGTGTTCTTCTTTTGTTTTGTGAAATACATTGCTTGACTACGATGATGAAATTCGGTAATGATGGGCAAGACGCTACAGGCATAAAATGTTACAAGATTCTCTCTCAGAGATGAATGGCGACATTATTCCTGGAATCATAGATGATAAAAATATCGACATCTTCAATTCCTCGTATAAAGTCAAAACAGCATTATGCGGGCTTTCTAAGAGTGTAGGGCTTGTTAATTTTTTTGAAAAAGAAAGATGTTATAATATTTAATTTAGAATCGATGAAGTTTAATGGTAACTAGTATCGATTATCCATCAGTTTTTGTTGAGGTGGCTGTTGACATTTGATGATAATAGATGGAGTGGGACGCAGAGAGTGGATTAAGGATAGATAGAAGGGAAAATTTAGACAAAATGTGTGGTGGTGTGATGGTAGAAACTTGGATGTGATGGTAGAAACTTGAATGTGATGGTAGAAACTTGAATGTGATGGTAGAAACTGGAATGTGATGGTAGAAACTTGAATGTGATGGTAGAAACTGGAATGTGATGGTAGAAACTTGAATGTGATGGTAGAAACTTGGATGTGATGGTAGAAACTTGGATGTGATGGTAGAAACTTGAATGTGATGGTAGAAACTTAAATGTGATGGTAGAAACTTGAATGTGATGGTAGAAACTGGAATGTGATGGTAGAAACTTTGATGTGATGGTAGAAACTGGAATGTGATGGTAGAAACTGGAATGTGATTCTAGAAACTGGAATGTGATAGTAGAAACTGGAATGTGATAGTAGAAACTGGAATGTGATGGTAGAAACTGGGATGTGATGGTAGAAACTGGAATGTGATGGTAGAAACTGGAATGTGATGTCAGAAACTGGAATTTGATAGTAGAAACTGGAATGTGATAGTAGAAACTGGAATGTGATGGTAGAAACTGGGATGTGATGGTAGAAACTGGAATGTGATAGTAGAAACTGGAATGTGATGTCAGAAACTGGAATGTGATGGTAGAAACTGGAATGTGGTGGTAGAAACTTTGATGTGATGGTAGAAACTTTGATGTGATGGTAGAAACTGGAATGTGATGGTAGAAACTGGAATGTGATTCTAGAAACTGGAATGTGATGGTAGAAACTGGAATGTGATAGTAGAAACTGGAATGTGATGGTAGAAACTGGGATGTGATTCTCAAAGATGGAATTTGATGTAGGTTCTGAGATTTAAGAGTTTGAAACTGAGATGTGTATAAAAACGAACTGATATGTGATGGTAGTCACTGAATAAAACAAAACGGGTCGGCCATAGGTGCTCTTAGTAAGGCAGATGTTTTTAAAATATTGATTTTTGAAATACTTTTAATCATTTATTGCATTAGAGCATCGCACGTAAATTCTAGTTGGTGCGAAAAATGTGGTTTATAGTTTACTAGATTGTGCCGGGGCGCCGTGGCGCCTGCGGCGCCCCCCCCTTGTTTTTGGGCGCCTACGGCGCCAACTTTTTTTCAAAAGACCAACTAACTTGTCCTTTTTTGATAAATACGAAATATTAAACTTTCTGAAATGTACGCAAAGTATAGGGGTTGTATTTTGCGCACCGATGCACACCAAACAATGACGTCATCATATTAAATATTTTTACAGCGCTCATCAACACACGATCACACGATTTTTCAACTAAACTAACTGCTGTAGACTGTCGTACATCGCTCCTCAGCGTTCCAGATCCAGTGAGTGACTTGGACTATAATATTATTTATGTCGCGCTACGAGCGTTCAGAATGGATAAAGACAAGCGAAGTAGAAATGAAAATCAGCAGCAAATAATATGTTCCAAGTCTGGTAAGCGTTGCTAGTTCAAATGTTTCACGGAAACAAGGAAATAAAATAATATTAACTCCGAGCAATATTGTGAACGACCAGCAAAGCCTATTCAAAGACATTCCGCCGTCGTTTCGTGGCTATTTTGTCGGGGGTTAACAGTTGTGATTAGCAGGAGTGGCACACTTCAAGATCGGAACATCATACTGAATGATGACAAAAATACTGCACCAAAAATAACTCGTTTTTGTAAGTCCGCGCAAATTTGTTCAATATGTAAATGAGATTTAATTTTTCTCCGCTAGTCATTGGATGTAGGAGTTTGGAGGAGTTTGAAGGACCAATCGCTATCGAGGACAGCATAGACAACTGCCTTTTATTGTTTAGAGTGTATGGTCTAAAGTTTTACATGTTTTAATATAAATGAAAAACTTGACCTAATTCTAATAACTCGTGTCTTTCAAACTTAACTGATAGATTTATTTCCAGGCTGTTTTCGAAAGCATGGAGACGGACGCACAAAAAACCGTTAAAGCAAGCTTTTTATCTATTGATAATTTAATCCACATGTTCCTAAGATCCATTAACCTCACTGCTTTAACCAGCATACACGCCCTTACCCCGAAACCATGATCCAGCCACACTACTGGGATTCCATTTAATCCAGCATCCAAGCGCCTCATTTACATTACGTGTTTTCTCACATGCTCCACGTCGGTTTGAACTAAACCTTGATAACGCCACCACCTCCGGAAACACCCGAGCTCACCAAATGCCTTGTTCAAACAAAAGAAACACCGGTCTCTTAGCATTAGCCCAAACATAGCACTGCACTACTTAGGCACAAGATGTTATTCAGCAACTCCAGGGGCGGAATTTGCGGGATATATGTGGGTGGTACATGAACTTCACAATATTGTGTGTGAGGCTCATGTAAACAATTTTAAAGGGAAATAGTCACTTTTGTGTGATTCTTTATTCAGGTTCCTTTTTTTAAAACTACGTTATTATAAGGCGTGTAACTGGGGGTTTTTCACTCCGAAGTCTGGGGAAAAAATGTAACGCTTCAAATTAAAAAAAAACAAAAAACATATATTCTATAGACAATAGTCGTCTCGACGTGAAGCGGACATTTATATCCTAAATTTTATAGCATCTCAATAAAAAAGATAAAGTAATATTAGTTTTTAAATAGAACACATTATAGTATTTTTTAAAATATAAAATCAATGATCTAATAGTCAATCAAAAGCCTCTAACACAATATAAACATTGTTATTTTTAGAAAATAAGTTTAAACTGTTGTCCCAACGCGTTATAGGCAGGTCTACTCGTGTCTCAAAATCTTTGCGCTTTGTTTTTCTTTTAGCAGCTCTGGGGACTGATTATTTGAAATCATCTAAATAAAAATATCTTCCTATTTCTGGGATTAGACTCTTCTTCTATATGTATCAAAATGTCCTTCTGTGTATGATTAAAATCTCAATTGGATTACACTAGATCTTTCTATTTGAATTCTCTATCACGTTTTAAGAAGACTTTTGTTTTTCTTTATATATCAACTCTCGGTACACGTAGGTATCATTCTCTTATACGGTCTGACATATCCTTGTATTCTCCCTTTCATTAGTATTTTCAATTCTCTGCTTAAATGTTCTGTTTTCTAGAGAGGAAAAAACGAATGCTAGAAGAGTTTTTTTTTTAATTTACTTTTAAAAATAATAATAATTGCAATATTATTATTATTCCTTTATATAGCCCGTCAAAAATGACGGAAGTTTTCAAAATAAATAAATTTCAACTAAAATCTAGTAATTTTGAAAAATACACCTCAGAATAAAAAAATTATATAATACAGAGCTTTCATTTATTTCATTTAAGTTTTTTTTATTCATATATTTCCAAATTTAACAATCTTATGCGGACGTTCGAAAAGATTTATTTTTGGTGCAGTAATTTGGTGCGCTGCTTTCTAAAATTAGTTGCGTGACGGACGGACGAACATACATAGCAAATTATGTATATTGAATAGTATTATTTTTAGTATTACTAAGGGTTGCAGGGTGCCTACGGCGCCCACTTTTTATAAAAGCCCAAGTAGCTTATCCTTGTTTGATAAATACAAAATACTAAACTTCCTGAAATGTACACAAAGTATTTTATAATTATAAATCCTCAAATCCTCTTTTTACATCGTTCCTTTTTCCAAAATTAAAAATATAACCTCAAACAATGACGCCATATAATATTTTTTACGTCTAGAAACACAACACGCCTTTTTAACTGCTATGGACTGATGTACTCTTTTCAAATTAATCTTTAATTTATAATTATTTTGCACACCTCCTGATGCACTTCTTGTATTAAAATTAAAATATGAGCTCAAAAAATAACGTCATAGCATTACGGAGACAGGGAGTGAGTGAGTGACTTGGCTTTTATATTATTTATTACTTCACCACCCTACCACATATGTTTGCCCTAGCATGTAGAGTATCCTTTTTTTTTTAAATTTCATTTCAGTATTTTCTATGATCTAGTAGTTATCTAACTTTGTTGTATGTGTATATAAATTATATAAGTATATACCGGTACTTGTAAGTACTCCCTCTAAGAGACTTTTGGCCCCTCTTCCAATGTCTCTTCCTTGTTCTCCATTTCACTTGGTATAATCTCCCCTTATTTGTTGAATAATATTTCCTAACACGCTGCGCCAGCTCTCACTGTATTTTCATCTCACCTGTATTTCATTAGGATCATCTCTCCTTTCTTTTTGTGCCCTCTCTTTCCCTCGAAGAACTACTCCAGCGATACGCTAAAAGGAGAAGGACCCATTACTTATGGATATGTGTTGAGAAAACATCAAAGCGGAAACATTCAATTCAATGTCAGATTAAAGAGAACGACATCGAAAAGCAACAGCATTACAAGAGTTTTATTCCGCATTAACGCTTTTAATTTAAAATGCGCTTCTCCATTAGAATATAGTAGTATAAAGCTGGTCTATTTATAAAGTATAAAGTGTCCGTTACACCATATATTTTTTTTACAAATCTCACCGCTAATTTGTAACCATATCGTGCATGCATAGATGTTATGGGTGTTAGCGTTTGACAGACGCCACAGTATTACACGCCTCACCGCACTGCGACGTTTTGTGCTCATTTTGATTTTGAACAATTTTTTTTAAATGACTTTAAAATGCTTCGCTCACTAAACATTGGATGGACTGGCATCTGTGTCGATAGCAACGCTCAGAAGCGAATAAGTCGTAAAATTTATTGGCCATATGTGCATCAATTGTATTTTTACTGATTTTGTAAAAAGATTTTAATTGATTTCTTTGCAACGATTAATTTTTTGTGCGCGTTCTTATGGATTTGATTTGATGAAATATTATGTATTATTTCCCCGGCCTCCACACAAATGCCATGTACGCCCCTGATCCTGTTCAAGTCCGGATCAGTGTATTCATTGATTTGCATGACAAGTCCAAACATGCTGGCATCAGCGGAGAAAATGAGCAAACCTCTATGTGAAATTTTATCATGCTTTGTGTTTAATGGATCAACCTTTTTTTTTTTTTTAGCATTGTGTTTCTCTCAAGATTTCATCCTACCCACCATAGACCAGGCCATAACGTGCATGCACAGACGTTATGGGTGTTAGCGTTTGACAGACACCACAGTATTACACGCCTCACCGCACTGCGCGGTTTTGTGCTCTGTTGGATTTTGAACATTTTTTTTAATGACTTTAAAATGTTTTCGAGTTTTAATGGACTTCCGTGGCTAGAAATAATGAACATGTAGAATCTATTGCAATCTGAAAAACTTGATGGTGTGTTATGTGCGTTGTTCTTGCATGGTGCCGTGGGAAGATAATAATTATTTTTTTAAAATTTAGTCGTAGGAGGTCGTTTGATCAACTTGTGTAGGGCCTCTCGGTACACCTACATTGGTAGTTGATGCTTTTCTACTCTTAAATTTATCCCCAAAATAAAAAAAAAAGATTTTTTTTGATGGAGTTTTTAGAAAGAAAACGGATATTTACAATTTTAAATTATTTTTTAAATCAGAAAAATGTGTATTCCACTTCAGATTTTTTAAAAGTCAATGTTATACTTTTCACTAATAAATTTGTCATAATACTCATAATAATCTCTTAGCGCATGTAAAATACGAGTTTGATAAAATTGTATTTGATTTATTCCCCCTGTTAGCAGTTCTTTTATTCATTTTTATAAAGGAAATTACACATATACCATGAGCATTTAATTAAAATTATTATTAATGTTTATTTTTACTGATCAAATAATTAAGTGAATTATCTATACTTTTATTTAGTCTAAAGAGTCTTATTCAAACCTTTTTTTTTTAATTATGAACGCAAATTCTTATATTGTTTTTCATCAAAACTGAAATTGATAGAGTGACGCGTGGTTCTCAATTTGCTGCATTTCCACTCGAAACTATATATTTTTTAAACCAGTAATAATTTAAAAATTAAAGTTTTGTTAGTTACTTTTCAACAACTAAAAAAGGGATTGTTTTTTGTGTTTTAAAAATTATGAATGTCACGAACACGACATCAGCATTTATTACGGACTTGACTACCATCACGTGGGTGGACATTCTGGTGTTTGTTCTCTGCATAGCGCTGTCCTTCTTCATCTGCAGCGTCAACGTCCTCACTATTCTCGTCGTCTGTCAAACCACCGTGCTGCGGACCTACGCCAACACCTACATCGTCAGCCTCTCCGTCACGGACTTCATTGTGGGGCTCGAACTCCTGCCCACGTCCCTGTTCTTCCTCCCGCCAACCAAAAACAGCGTATTTCTCCGTAACATCCGCCTGTGCCTACTCCTCAACGGGCTCAACTTGGGACTTCCGGGAATCTCCATCATCCACATGCTATTTATATCCGTTGACAGGTTCATTTACATAACAAAACCTTACGTCTACGAAAGAATCGTCAAGCCCAAGTTGATCGGCGCCTGCATATCCTCCATCTGGATATTCGGCATTCTGTTCAGTCTCGTGCCGCAAGTCTTCCACAACACGAACAGCGACGTCTGCAGTCCGACAGTCCAATTCCCGATCTGGTATCTCTTCTACGGCGCGTGGACCGTGTACTTCACCTCGGCGTTGGGGATCTTAACGATGTACTCTCTGATACTTCACACGGCGTTCAAACAGCGCAGCGCCATCCAGCTGTCGGGGCTGTCTCCCGTCAGTCACGTCAAAAGCCAGCAGATCTCCAGGGGCGCAGCCAGGAGCCTCAAGTTCTTCATGACGTCATTCGGAGTCTTCTTCATGTGCATGACGCCGATCGTGATCTGTATGGCCATGGATTATTTCATGGCCACCCCGCCGGTGTTGTATAACTGCTTGGTCATTCTCGGCCTCTCAAACTCCGGGATGAACTTCGTTATATTCGCCGTGCAGAACAGGGATTTTAGGAGGGCGCTCTTCAAAAAGTGTCGTTTCAAAAGTACGGAACGAGGGCATTAAAAGAGAGTGATAATAAATTAGTATTATTTTAACAATGGTAGCAAGGATTGTGGGAGAAGTCCTGTAGAAAAGTGTCATAGGCGTCACCAGGGGGTGTTGAGTGCGGGTCGCACTAGGTGAACCCATCACTGTTGGTGACAAAAAAAAATTATGTACGCTCCCTTTATTGGGCACTGGCAGACTCGGAGGAGTCCTATGAGGTAAGTCGTGAGGGGGGTGGGGACACCATGAGCTATCTCACTGAGTGACACCAAACCTAGTGACACATTGAAAGTTCTTCCCATCTTTGTTTGTTGGAAGAGCTCGTTTTTTAAAACAAATAATCTATTTTTCTTCTTTCGATGAATTCTAATTTATTTTTTATTTAATATTTTACATGATGTACGTAACTTTTATACCACTAGCACGAAATAACTTTGCACAAACTAACGAAATAAAATAGCCAGGCGATAAGGTCTTAAAAGCAGCGAATGGGAAAAACGTGTCATTATGTTAGCTTTAAGGCTGGTAATAGAGGATGTATCAATGTCTTATAAAGAAGAAAGAACAATCCTCAACTGTACTCTAAATTCTAAACCTTGAAACAAGAGTAAAGTAGTAATTATACATAAATCAATTAATTATAATGTAGAAATACAACACAAAGATAACTTAATACAACCCTCAGATAAGAACACCTTTCTTGTCCTGTATGCAAGAAACCAGGAAAGCCAACGCTTTATGATCATTTAAAACTCTAATTAGAGAACAGGACTAAACACAAACGATAGATATACGAAGGAGCGTCTGTAATATATAAGATAAGATCACATAAAACTTAATAAAAATATATTGCTTTGATAATAATCTATTGATAAATAAATTGACGCCACACATGGTACACGTCAAATTATTTCAACAAAAACATGACAGAAGTGGAGAAAAGTAATTGTATACAGATAATTAATTTTTCACATATTAGGAATAGTACAAAAAGAAGAATAAGATTTCCCAAGTCATAAGATTTGTATTTATTATTTATTGATGATTTACTGAATGTCTGTTTGTCAAATAATGTTTGAAAATTTAAACCAGAGCGGTTATGTTTTTAAAAGTTCGCTGTTAGTGTTAAGAGTACTTATTATTACTATTATTATAGCTTACTATTATTATTATCATTATTACTTATTATTATTTATTGTTATTCTTATTATTATTACTATTATTATTATTGATATTATTATTTATTGTTATCATTCTTATTATTATTACTATTATTATTATTATCATTATTGCTAGGGTATCACCCGTCACAAATGACGAGAGTATTCTAAATAAATGTATTTCAGCTCAAGTCTATTAATTTTTGAAAAATGCACATCAGAATAAAATATAATGTAATAAAGAACTTTCATTTATTTTAATATCTCATTTATTTTTTAATTTATTCATTTATTTCCAAATGTAATAATTTTATGCGGACGTTCGAAAAGAGTTATTTTGGGTGCACAATTTGGTGCGCTGTTTTCTAAAATTAGTAGCGCAAAGGACGGGGCCGATGGACGGGATAAGCATTGCAAATTATGTATATTGATTATTGTTGTCATTGTTGATATTATTATTATTATTCAATTTGGTGGGGTCCCAAAGATTTTCCATAAGAAGATATAATTATGGTTCCAAAAAGCTGCAAACCTCGAGCGAGGTGAATCATAAAGATTACACATGTTCCCAGTCAGCACTCAGCAAAGCTTAATATATCAACTCAGCTTTAAAAAATTCATTATCCGGAGTACAGTCTAGGACCAGGGACGTCGTATAGGTCAAGGACATTCACACTGAACACAATGTCTGCCCACTCAAGGTTATTCTGTATCTGGTTGATTTGCCGAGGGAGGTGGGGCAATGTGGGTTCTACATCGCGAACCCTGATCACCGGGACTGTCGCCGACGGTCAGTTGTTCTTGAAGTCTGGGGTTTCATCATCCGCTTAGATCAGACGCTCTGCCAGTTGAACGAATCCCAAAGTGTAGAATCTCGTAGGGTCTGTGGGGCCGTCCATAAAGTACGTCACGCTCCAGAGGGCGGGGGAGGGGTGCAAGAAATTGTGACAGTTTGTGACAGGGGGAGGGGGAGTCCGGCCATGTGTGAGGTCACGGTGTTTTATGTTAAATTTCACTTATTTTGTTAATAAAAAAATATATATTTTGTACGAAATTGTGACGTACTTGGGGGGGGGGGGGGGGNTTGTGACGGGGGAAAGGCGGCAGGGAGAGTTAAAAAATGACCCAAAAAAATACGTGACGTTCTTTATGGATGGCCCCTGTGGAGAATACCTCAGCGGAAGTTCGATGATCAGTTACCAGTAAGTGACAAATATCTCGGTGTCGAAACACGTATCAGTGACTCTTATTCATCCACTTTTATGAAAGTTTAACATTTATGGATTAAAAAATTTTTATGTGAAATGTGTTTTCAAAAATGTATGTAGGAAGGCTTGATTCCATGAAATTTGTCGGCAGAGGATTATTTTAATTTTATTCTGGAAATGGATTCAAAATGATATATATATATTTAAAGTCTGGTAAAATAATATAATAAAATGTATTACACTTTAACTATTGCTTTAGTTTTAATTTGTTAGCGAAATTTAGACAAAGTCAATAATGTATTAGATAAATTTAGACAAAGTCAATAATGTATTAGATAAATTTAGACAAAGTCAATAAATTTAGACAAAGTCAATAATGTATTAGATAAATTTAGACAAAGTCAATAATGTATTAGATAAATTTAGACAAAGTCAATAATGTATTGGTCACCATGAATGTAGACTATGTACCACCAATGGTATCTGCTTCACTTGGTCATTGTGAGACTTCTTGATGTTAATGCTAGTCTCGGCACAGTAATTAAACAATATGTAAAAACAGACATATTGGAGACATAACGAAAATTATTGATTATGCTCAATATAATACGCCCTGCGCGACAGACTGTGACATACCCCTGTGACATCGAGGGCTGGAGTGAAACCAGTGACCCTTGGAGGTCAACTATTGCAGACGATAACACAAGCTATATAGAGATAAACGAAACATTCATACGGTACATTTGATCGATCTGAAATTTTGATACAATGCATTGTTAGGTGACGCAAGCCAATTGACTATGTGCAAAATTTCAGCTCGATAGGATCTTGGGAAGTGGGTCACTTTTTTCCTTTGTTTTTCAGCGTACGGGCGGACAGGACCACGACAAGACGGTGAAGTTATTATAAGTGATTCAAAAATACAATACCAACGTGTAATAAGCAGAACATGACACAATCAAATAAACAATTCTAACACTGATCGTTCTTTTGTTGAAGTTTTTCCCCATTAAAAGAATGTTATCAATCAAACAAAGACGTAAATTACAGTGTTTGAAACTTTTATTAAAAGCTCATCACCATTTCGTAGACACGCACACACAGTGAACTGTAGGTTTGAAATGTGGCATTATGTACAAGACATTGTAGCGATAGAGTAAGTTAAAATAAATAGTTGCTGTACAAAGTTATCACATTCACACTTGTTTCTTATCAAATAAAATTGAATTATTTTTTTTTAAATCAAGGCACATAGGGTAAACAGTTATAAATTATATTATCACATATATAAAAAATAATTCAAGTACTAATTAAGAGGACATTTATCAAGTACTAGGAGGTCCAAAATATTTGAGGTGCTTGCAGTGAGCAAAATTGGTTGGGGTGGTAATATTATTTCCTAAATATAGCCTCGGGAAAAAAATTGCTAAAATAAAACAACTTCCTACCCCCTTTCTTTTCTGTTATTTCTGTAGAGATAAAGCGCCACTTCCAAAACAATGATAAAGTTCAAGGACACTGAAGCATGGGTTTGAAACTGTCAATTGAACAACTATGAATTACCGAACACAGAAGGGTGAATACAAATCTAATTTGAATGGTGGGAATTTAATTTTTAAAATCCCACCGTAGAAAAGAATTTCCAAAATGACTTTAAATATTCAGATGGTGAGATATTGTTTGTCAAACCTGATCACAGTTATTGTGTAGGTCATTTTTATATACACGGCCTCAATAACACGAAGTTACAAATAATAAATTCATTAGCTTTTAAAATAATCATGTGAGCTTTTATTTTTTATTTTAATGAAGTTACCTGTGAACTTCTTTGATTATTAATTAAGCTGCTTTCTGTAAGTAGTTTTTTGGGGGGATTTTTTTTCCTGTTTTGTTTTGTTTGGTTTTTTAAATTAAAAAATCCTTCTTAACACTTGGGAGGCGAGGGGTGAATTTAAAATTTATGTTCATTCATATCTTTGCAAAATCCTATCAAAACTGGGTGAAAGTTTAAAAAAAAACATTGGAGTAAAAACGAAGAAACACTTTTGACCTGTCAGATGGAATGAGATTCTAGGTCAACCTTGACAAGCCCCTGCACCTCTTTCGACACGTCATACCTGGGGAAGATAACAAGTGGAAGTGGGGTGACGGGTGGTGGAGTGTTAAAACGAAAAGTTCCCAGTTGCTTTGGAGTGATGGGAATGTCCTCATTTTTATCAATTATTAGAACCCCTTTTCAAATCTTCTACTTTTCACATGATGTGCTGTAGGACCCCCTACACGTGATCTCAGAGTTTATGGTCATGTGATATCGATGCCAGTCATGTGATATCGATGCCAGTCATGTGATGTCGATGCCAGTCATGTGATGTCGATGCCAGACATGTGATGTCGATGCCAGTCATATGATATCGATGCCAGTCATGTTATGTCGATGCCAGTCATGTGATGTCGATGCCAGCCATGTGATATCGATGCCAGTCATGTGATGTCGATGCCAGACAGTCATGTGATGTCAATGCCAGTCATGTGATTTCGACGTAGAACTTGATGTGTCGGATTCGGTCACTTGACGTCTGTCGTATAGTGTCAGTGTCAGTTTGAAGAGAAGATGTCAATGGCATGATAGAATCTTGACCTGAATTAGCCACGAATCGGGGGGGGGGGTGGGGTTGACGATAGAATGACATATCTCTCACCGTCGAACGTCATTCTTTGTGGTTTTATATTTGTGAAGATTCAAGTACAATTTGAATACCAGATTCTAGGCGAGCGATACCTCGATGCGGATCTGACATAAACACAGACTAAATCCAAGTGCCGCCGAGGCAGGTAAGTGCTTTCGGGAGCGAATTTTAACCAAAAAAAACAGCAGCTGTTTTTTCAACAAAAAATGCCACTCTTTGTTTTCCGTAGTTACGCATTTCTCTTGTTTTTCAAGGATATGCACCAAGCGCACCCTTCTGTCAGTTGTTATCTTAATCGTGTCCTGTCAAAATGTATGCACTGTCGTGAGAGGACACGAGAAGATGGTCACTAGGTAAGGCGTAGGTCTAAAACTCAGATTATGTATGACTAGCGCGGAACTTGATATTACAAATGCTAACTATTGTCCAACCTACTTGTATTTATCGACATAGATAAAGTGGAGCTCTGAGGACATTTATTGTATTTACTGTTACTCTCTAGCAAGTTGACCATTGTCTAGTTTACTTGCATTTTTTAACGTTTAGAAAGTTGACCAAGATCCAATTTTTCAAACTTAAGAAAGTTGACCACTATTTAACTTACTTGTATTTGTTAATCTTAAGAAAGTTGACCCCTGTTTAACTTACTAGTATTTGTTAATCGTAAGAAAGTTGACCACTATTTAACTTATTTGTATTTGTTAATTTTAAGAAAGTTGACCCCTGTTTAACTTACTAGTATTTGTTAATGTTAAGAAAGTTGACCACCGTTTTACTTACTTGTATTTGTTAATCTTAAGAAAGTTGACCACTGTCGGCTTGATGAGGTTCCCACTGTCCAAATGTTCGCCATCTCCCGTTATGATAGTCACGTAGCGAATGTGTCTCGAGCGATTCTGTCGATATGCTACAATCGGGGGGGGGGGGAGGGAAGGTCAAAACAAACGTCATAGTGAGGATTCAAAGTGTTTGAGCACAATTCTTTTGTGTTTAAGGCATTTATACAACAAATTTATTGGTATTTCCCATACAACTTGATAGAATTAGGCTAGAATGGGAACTTCAATATGCACTAAGCGCACCCTTCTTGAAATATATCATCTTCTTCTTTCTCTGCGTTCTAAATTTCCTTATTGAGTTTTGCGTGCCACGAGTTTTGCGCCAATTGGCCAGTGGTCTCCGTCTTCCATAGACGATGGTCAGCCAAGACTATCTGCAAGGCAGCAGTTGTTTTTTGGCATGTGATGCAGCGTTCGCATGCCACGGCTAGGGGTTCCACTTATTACCCCGCCGCTTTTGGAGCTGGGTGAGACTCGGGGACGCCCTGGGCCCCGGGAACAAGTCCCTGGCTTCCCATGGATTCGAACTCGTGACCATCGGAACGACAGTCGAGCGCGCTTGCCACTCGACCACCGCGGCCCCGAAATATAAATTTCCAGACTTTTTACAACGCCGATCTCTGATGCAAAGGTGAGGTTTACCCAATTCATTATGATCGAAACATTATTGTTTCAGTCAACAAATGGTAACATCATGAAGATATCTTAAACTGGCTTTATACTGCTTATAAGTTGACACAAATAAGTATACTTCTGTAAAAACTTAAGCTATTTCAGTTATTTTAAATTTACTTATTATATATTTAAATGCTAAATTACTATTTCATATTTCATATAGCTTGTTGTTTGCATGTATTTTTTTTCAATTTATAAAAATAAGTCTATATAATGTCTGAACCTCTGCCACGGGTTTAATATTTTAGGCTACAAAATTGTTGATAGTGTTGTTTCTATATGTGAAAGATTATTGTTATTTCTGCTTCGTCTGACGTTCTAGTAATCTGTCTGAGGATGGCGAGTAATCTAGGTGCCCGGATATCAGGAGGCCTGACTTTGATACGATGTGGCCTGACTTTGATGATATGTGGACTGACTTTGATATTGTGTGGACTGACTTTGTTACAGTGTGGCCTGACTTTGATACCAAGTGGCCTGTTTTTCATATGAGTGAACCAATCACAACTCACCTTCCTCGTGCTCCTGGAGAAAGGAATGCAGCACCTTCATCGCCCCGGTCACCGTGTGTCCGTGCAGGTCAAGGCTCTCTGTGGGACTGGACGGAATGAAAACTCGTGAGTAATTTCACAATTTAAAATCCATTCACACCGGAAATTGTATCATTTGGGGGGAGGGTGGGGTGGAGTAGACGTCTGAGTGTATAAGGGTCAGGTTTAACAAATTACAAGTTTTAAAATCTGTTTCGTTTTGAGTGGCATTAAGTCTACAAGGATTTTGTGTTGTGTGTATAGACTAATCAATACCTGGGCTAGTGGTAATTAAGTTTATTACACCGGGACCAGAAATATTAATGTTAAAAATTTCGGTGCCATATTCATATAATTGATATAAAATTTTTGCTACGAACAAAATAGTTCTTTCTTTTTTTGGGGGGAATCAATTAATTTAAGCAATAGAGTACATATTGCGAAAGAAATGGGTAAATGGTACTCTACTGATACTGAGCAATTTGTAAATCTCTCCCACATCTTACGTCTAAAAGCACGATTAAAGTTTCATCACAATGTTAACTTACAGTCAATAGGCATAAGATTTCCAGAACAGACGAGACTAGACATTCAATCCACAGCCATTACTTTCTAATATTTACTTAGATCCTTCGACAAATTTAACGAAGATCAGCAGAGGCGTCACTAGGGTTGGTGTCACTTCGGCGGTAGCTCATGGTGTCACCACCTCACGACCTAACCGATAGAACTTTTCCGAGTTTTCCAGTGCAAAATAAAGGGAATATACAGAATTTTACATTTTGGTGCAAACCCCCTGATGGTGTAACCCGGGGCGGCCCGCCCCCACCGCACCCCCCTAGCGACGCCACTGAAGATCAGCACAAGCACTGAACAATTATAAATTACTCGCTGACGAGGTGAAGGTAGACAGATGACGTCATTGGCAGAGGAGAAACTACCGCACACACCTACGCTGAGCAGTGCGAGTGAAAGTTAAGAACAAGACAGCGCTTAATCAACAAGGCTACAAGTCGGTCAATACTGACCCTTCAACTCTTTCTTATGCTTATATGCCTTCAAAAAAAAGTTTTAAGGATTAGTTTACTTAATACACACTTTGAATCCGTGAAGGAATAAACTTCGTCAAGACAAAAATGTCAGTTGTTTCATGGCTAAGGCTATCATACTTTTTTTTTAATGTGACCATCATAAGTTGTAACCAATGTTCCCTTTAAGCTGCGCAGATGAACGGCCACACTGATATCTGACCTTTAAAAAAAGCGCAGCAGTTTAGAACAACCGCGCAGCAAATTTTGTAAAAGATTGCACAAAAAATGGATGTTATGCACCGTTGCACACGAGTTTTCTTACATTGCATTTCACACGGACCAACAAACCTTAGAGGTAGCATTGGTTGTAACCTCAGGATTATCATGTTGATCGATGTGCCTGTAATAAAGTGGGGACTATCGTGTGTTTCAACGGCTTGACTTTCATTTGTTTAATTGAGATAGCGTGTTTTAAGGCCATGGCTATCGTATTGTATATTTATAGGCCGTATCTATGGTGTGTTTATAGGCCATGCTATCGTATGTTTATGGGCCGTTACCATCGTGTGTTTATAAGCCGTTACTATCGTATGTTTAAAGGCCGTTATCATCGTGTGTTTATAGGCCGTGCTATCGTATGTTTATAGGCCGTTACCATCGTGTGTTTATAAGCCGTTACTATCGTATGTTTAAAGACCGTTACCGTCGTGTGTTTATAGGCCGTTACTATCGTATGTTTAAAGGCCGTTACCGTCGTGTGTTTATAGGCCGTTACTATCGTATGTTTAAAGGCCGTTACCGTCGTATGTTTATAGGCCGTTACTATCGTATGTTTAAAGGCCGTATCTATGATGTGTTTAAGGTCGTAACTATCGTGTTTAAAGGCCACGGCTATTGTGTGCTTAAAGTTCGTGGCTATCGTGTGTTTAAAATTGTGCTATTATGTGTTTAAAGGTCAGGGCTATCGTGTGTTTATTGACCGGGGGCTATCGTGTGTGTAAAGGTCTTGGCTGTCATTTGTATTTTGTTTTATTTCTTTTGCGTGGATGCCGACACTATCCATCAAGACATTTTTCCCCAACCAGTTATTGCGCAATAATCGCCATATTGTCTACACCATTTCGATTTCATTGATTTTCACCTGGATGAAAAACCCGCAAGCCCCTTACCACCTGCCCCAGATGACTCACCAATGTAAGTTTGGGCTATATGTAAAGATATTATTACCCAATACGCGCAGAGCTGTCGCTGTTTTTATCATAAGTTTGCGCTATGTATATTTGTATACACTCAAATTTTATACCAATCTAAAATAAATTAACAGATACATAAAATTTGATCTAAATATATATATGTATGTATGTATGTGTATATATATATATATATA
>MUZC01001201.1:38664-51083 GCA_002072015.1 Radix auricularia | reverse complement strand
TATATATATATATATATAATACTCCTGATGGTCCAACCATGCCGGACACCAAGAAAGCAGCCTAACCCCACCGACCATCTATATATATAATTCTCCTCATGGTCCAACATTGCCGTACACCAAGAAAGCTGTCTAACCCCCACCGATCAATCAGCTGTCAAGAAAAGGTCGTGCACAGGGTGGAGGTCATCAAGAGCAACGATGCGTTAAATTGAGGTCAATAAATTTGGTCTTTTAGAACAACAGAACTGCATGTGTTTCGTAGTGTAGTGGTTATAACATTCGCCTAACACGCGGAAGGTCGTAGGTTCAAGCCCCAGCTAAGACATTACTTTTTTTTTAATTTTTAAAACTGTTTGCGTTTTTTACCGTCCATTTCCCACTTTCTTTTCGAACATGACTTCGCAACACCATAACAAGCACAAGATGAGTGGAAATAAACTTGACGAATGACCTGCGTCAGGTTTGTCCAAATAGTTTATTGTTGGCAAGCTAGGGTGGTGCAGAGTGGGGGTAGCAAGTGGCTAACAACAGTGCACATGTTTCCAGACCAACAATGCGTCGCAGTTATCCCCGCATCCGAGCTGCATCTGCGTTGTTCTGATTTCATCGTGATGTAGTTTGTGTCTGTTTACCCCCCTCCTCCCCCCCCCCACTTTCTTTGCAAAACTATGAGCAAATCTGCAGCGTATGCGGCGGACATTTAGTAATATAATTTTTTTTTAAAAATAAATGTGTCTGAAGTTTGACCAACCTTGTTCAAGACGAACAGACAGGTAACAAGAGCGATGAGGAGAAACACAAGGATGGTGCCGACAGCCCTGTTGACGAGCAGGGTCAAGGCCAGTGAGCCGAGCCCAAGGAGGGAAAGCGTTTCTGGTTGCAGAGGACGCAGCTTCAGCAGGACAATGGACAGCCCGATGAGAGAACTGGCTGCTAATGCTGTTGCTCTCCTGTGGAAAAAGGTGAAAGATGCAAAGTGATCAAGTATGTACGGGTTTAAACATTTAACTTAACGCATACCCTACAATTAATGATCATTCAAGAATCTCAAAATATCCTCAAGTAGCTGCTTTATTTTATGAACAATTATTAATAACATGCGTATAATTAAATATTTTTAAATTGCATCCCCCAGTTTCAATAGTATTTTAGCTAGATCTTTCCTTAATCTTAAACGCCCTATAAATCCAACAATTCAAATAAAAATAATTTGAAAAAAATCACACGATACAGGCGGTGGTTGTGTCTTTCAGAGAAAATCAATGACTGGAACAAGCATACGAAAGCATCACTTCAGAAAAATAATATTGACACATTTATTGTAAAATAGCGTATTTACAAAACTAGAAAAATCAGTTTGTTTGTTTTTTAATTTTAAAATCATTCTAAATAATTTTCTAATATAAAAGCTTTAAACAATTAATATTTTTACAAGTCGAAAAAGAAAAAAACTTCACTCTTTAAAATGTTATTTTTGCAGTAATAGCTTTTATGAATTCAGTGGCGTAGCTATGGGAGGGGGAGGGGGAACATAATTTGAAAATCCCCCAGGCTCCCACTTTAGAGAGGTCCCAAATTAGTATCCGAAATTTTTTACATTAAATATTACGCTACCGCCAAGTATTTTTGGGCCCCAAAAAAGGTTAAGCCCCCAACCCCCTACAAAATCCTAGCTACGCTACTATATGAATTCAATTATAAGTTGTTCCCATGTAATGTTCGTTTTAATGTAAAAACTGAGACTTGAACTGAAAACTCATAGAAGTAAACTCCCCATTCTTAACTCCCCACCCCCACCCCATAAACACAACACATATTTACGTTGGTATCCTGTAAAAAAAAACAGTCACGCTGTCGTGAACAACAAGTACACATTTATAAAAGGCACACGGCCTTGACCTACCCAAACACGGCCGGCACCGTGACTGACAGCACGAAGACCACCACCCGCTCAGTGGGCAGGTCGTAGTCCCCGAAGGTGACGATGGCGGACGCCGCTACGATGACCAGGGCAAAAGTTGTGGTGGGGTCATACAGCATGGAGACACTCACCACGACGTGCATCAGCAGCAACAGGATGGGCTCGGGGTCAATCTGGCAATGAGAAAATACACAGAGGTAACAGGGTGGGCTCGGGGTCAATCTGGCAATGAGAAAATACACAGAGGTAACAGGGTGGGCTCGGGGTCAATCTGGCAATGAGACAATTCAGAGAGGTAACAGGGTGAGCTCGGGGTCAATCTGGCAATGAGACAATACACAGAGGTAACAGGGTGGGCTCGGGGTCAATCTGGCAACGAAAGAATATATTTCAAATTTCTTAAGAATGACATACACTAAACAAAAGTGCTAGGTCTAGAGAATGGATGTGGTGCCTAACCTGCGGCCGTACGCAGCCGTGGGCAAGAACTTGTGCGGCCGTAGAAATCTGTTTAAGTTATAATAACCTGCGGCCGTCAAATATTGGCGATTTGGCAATAGATTATGTTAATTTATAAACGAAATAACGAATATTCATTTACACTCTTATGCACTTGTTATTGCGAAACAAATTACGACTGCGGCAGTGTTTAGTTGCAGTGTTTGGCGCTCATATACATACATTGTAGCTAATTAGGGCAGCCCATGAAGTTTAGCAGCCTAATATTGAAGTGCACCGGAACAATGTGATTAGCACATTCGATGTATAGTGCTTGCTCTGGTTAACCGTGTAGCCGTCGGTCAGCTTCAGTAACTGCTCCAGTACATGTGAATACCCAGAGACCCGTGTACAAGTATCACTCTTAGCTGCCTCAACAAGTCTCTGCAAGGCAAGGGAACAACAGTTCACCTCATGCACAGAAGAGTGCAGGATCTCTGTGACAAATGTCGTCTGCTACAAAGTCACATCCAACAGCTCAAAATCTATCATTTCCCGCAACTCACTGCTCTAACAGAGAGCCATGAAATGAGAAGAGATGACGTCCAATTCAGGCGAACTCTTTTTTTAAGCGCTGTTTTTGGAATTCGCAGAATGTTTTCAGGATTTCAGAAAATACGAGACTCGTTTCTTATCCACATTTGTTTGAAAGAGAGAGAGAGAGGGGAGAGAGGGAGAGAGAGAGAGAGAGAGCACCGTTGGATTTCAGAATGAAACTGATCGAACTAAAAAGAATAAGGTTCAGCTTATGAAGAAATTCGAAGGCAAAAACGATCTATACTGGAGACATAGAAAGTAGCTATGGAGTATCCCAAGTTTCGCGAAATAGAAAAAACACTCTAGTGCTTTTTGGAAGCACTTACATGTGCGAAGCATCATCTTCACAAATGAAATATCTCAAAAACAAATATCGAACCCGACTGGTGGACACCAATCTTGCGTCAGGAATACGACTGATGATCTTCAGCGAGAGCCTGAACTTTGCGCGACTCTCGGCAAACATCCAAGAGCAAGGCAGAGACTTATTTCTGGACTCTGGACTGCTAAGTTACATGGACAGTGTTAGTGAAGCTGCTTATCACTTATTCAATTATTGTGTTTTCGGACCACTAATGCCACTTAAAAATACACTCATGCTGTACATGATGTTAGGTTTACATAGCAATGTTCAATAAAATAGAAGTATAAGAGAATATCGATGGAAATGTTTTGGTTTGTAATGAAGCCCTGTGTTTGCCTACAATACATAATGGTATGTCATTATTATCTCGCGTTGACCATTACGAGAGCTAAATTTTTTATAGTGACCTTTTCGTTTTTCAGTGAATTTTTTTTTTTTTTTATTCCCCCGGCCGTTGCAAAAGTATTTCTTAATGCGGCCGGTAATAGCCCGAAGGTAGCGAACCCCCGAGCTAGAGGTACGTTTTAAAAGTTAAAATAATACGACACTGTACACAAAAAAGTGCATGGTGGAAGAGGTTATGTTAAAAACAAAATGTTCCAGGCTTAAGAGTACTGCAAATAAGTGCAAGGTTTACGAGGTACTGTAACAAGTACCAGGTTTAAGAGGTAGTATAAAAAATTGCAATACTTTAGATAATGAGAAAAAAAATTCTAGGTTTAAATAATCAAGATAATGTGTGTACAGTCAGAGCTTTATCAGTTTTATTGATGATATTGTAACAGGCACATGTTTACTTAAAACTCTTGACCCCCTCCCTCCCTAAGCGCTTTCTGATTTTTTATCTATCTCTCTCTTGTTCTCTCTTTTCTTTTTCCTTTCTCTCTCTTTCTCTCTCGTTCTCTCTCTCTCTCTGTCTCTCTCTCTCTCTCTCTCTCTCTCTCTGTCTTGTTCTTTCTTTTCTTTTCCCCCCTCTCTCTTTCTCGTTCTCTCTCGCTCTCTCTATCTCTATTCCGCTCTGTTATCAGACTATTTTCTTTCACGTCTGCCCGAGTCGCCATAAAAAAATAATCCCAAACACCCATGTGTACTTTACTTTCGTCTCATCATTTATAATGTACCATTTTCTTGACAGTTGGGATGAACATTATATGCATCATCATTGAAGTGAATTAGTATTCGTCCCTCTCTTTTCGCGACACTTTATTTTGGTGTTTTGCGAACAGTTGTTTAAAAGATGCTCTAAATACCTAAAAGTTGTGTTACTGACGCCAGTAAAGTCAAGGACGAAACACACCTTAAGTGTAAATCAATAACATCCTACATGCCCATGTGTTGCAGCTTTGAGCTATCTTGTCAATATATTTTATCTCCGTGAATGGCCAGCACCCCCATCCCACAAAAAACAACTAGGACATCATAAGGTTAAATTGATTTCTTTCAATAAAGTGTTTATCTGTATTGTAAATCTCATGCTATTGTTTACATATTTGTAGATAATTTCACCTTCAAGAGAAAGCCTATTTTTCATTAATATTTAAATATTTGTTCATCTCTATAAATCATTTTTTAATTTAAAAATTTTTAATTTTTGAGACAATTAAATCTGTGAAATTTTTTAAAGAAGAAATTTAAGATAACATTTTCCCACTATTAATTTTTTAATGAATCCGCCAACGTATAACTTCCTTTACTATTATTCGCTATTTATTAAATATAGTAAAAGAAAGCGTTTGTTAAAATTTTTTAAACATTTTTTTTTCTACTTCTTTCCGATGATGAAATTGGTTAGAAATAATCCACCAATCAAATTGTCGTTTTCGTTACATGGCATTTTTTAGGTAAAACAGTTCACCAACAATAAAATTTTACCTGACCTTGTATACCTTGATCAAGATGGCAGCTAGGGCGACAACCAGGGCAAACGCCACAATCGGGTTGACCATAAGGGTGACCGCCACGGTCTGAAGGCAAAGCAGGCAGAGGGCGAACTTCTTCACTCCAGGGGCGAACGGGCGAACCGAGTCGAACCACATTCTTTCAGTGAGCGGACCAGCGCTCGAATGGCAACAAGTTTTCTTTTGTTCACAAATTAAGTATCTCAGGTTACCGCAGTGGAAGTCTCTGATTACGAACTCTTTGCAAAACCAGTGAAACTAATTCCGTCTTTCAAAGATGGGGACAACCATGCCACTTTTAGAACCTCCTTAGCTTGATGTTCGAAATCAGAAGCTAGCAAAGGAGGTTTGAATGACGTGTGGTTTTGCCTGTCTTGATTACTTGGAGACAAGTTTTGAGCTAACTGGGAAACGTGCGTTGCGTTTCACTTGGGTTTGAAAACAAGATCTTGTCACACAATATATCCCAGAAAATCGATGAAGAATAGTTGGAAAAATGCTACTTAAATGTCGAAAAAATTTAATAAGATGGCTCCTTTATACTTCACAGATAAAACGCGATTACCTTTTAGGGTAAGTCACAAAGCAGAATCACTGTTTGCTCCGTACGTCCTTCAAGACAAATAGTTTGTTATGGTCAATCAACCATTTCCTCTTTTTCATGCTGGAGTCAACAACACGGCTAAAGCTAATACAGCGCAGAGAATGGAGTGGCTATGAGTACTTATCGCAGTCCGTTCTTACCACTGGTACACAAGTGTGTGCAGCACATGGCCATATGGTGTTGGACTGTAATTAAATGCGGGGCCTAGTTTGAGGCGATCGTTCTGAGTTGATAAGTAGAGGAAATAAATGGATTCCTTATATTATAAAAACAAACAATTCACTATATTTATGAAAAATGTTAAGGATTGTTCAAAGGCGTCGCCAAAAAATGCGTGTTTAAGTTGGGTTCAAAGTGGCGTAGACAGCTGATTCAATTGTCCCTATTTAGGGTTTTTGGTCTAATGGTGGAGTGATAATCTGCATAGAAGGAGCGTCTGTAACATATATTTTAACAGTATAATTAGGTATATTCGGGTTTTCATTTATAAAATTGTATTCATAATTTAATTATTTATGTAAATACACTATGAAATTTTTCTGTAAAACTTTATGTAAAACCCCTACCCAATTTTTTCAAAATTGTTTTTTTTTAAATAAATAAATAACAAGTTCCTCTTTAACATCTAATAATTCTGACGGTAAAAAACACTACCTTGCAACACATAGAATCACTCAACACCACCAAAACACCTTGCATTTCCAAACACTGCTATGTAATACCATATAGAAGGGCACTGCTATAGAGCTTTTAAATAAAATACAAAATACACAAACTAATCCTGCAAGAAAACATTGAATTTGAGCTTTATTTATAAACTAACACTACAGGAGACGTTTCGTCTAATGCCTTCAGCAGTACAATAACATGAGGTTCGTACTTACATAAGTAATATTAAAATTCTTAAAACCTATTTTATCATAAAATATTTATGTAAAATAAAAAGGAAGGAAAAACAAAAACAAACCAGGATACAAGATATAGGAAAAAGGAGGAAGTTTCAGTATAGTTAAACTGGCCCTGATTACTTTCACCATTATTGAGATCCTCTAAATGTACATTCATGCGCTTTCTTGATTCGTAACTGATTGCATATAATTGAATCTTATCTTATCTTAGATATATAGACGCTCCTTCTATGCAGAAGATCATTGCGTCCACAGACCATGACGGAAGATCTGTTGGCAAGTGATGCAGCGTTCACAGGCCATGGCTATGAGGTTTCCACGCATTACCCAGCCGCCTAACTAGTGTTAGGTACCCATTAGGAGCTGGGCGACTCGGGGAGGGTCCTAGGCCCCAAGAACAATTCCTAGTCTTCTCATGGATTCGAACTCGACCATCGTGTCCCAAGTTAATTATCTGTTTAATTAGTCACAGTGAAATGAAAAGGATTTGCTGTGTGAGAATGTTTAGATTAGAAGAGACTTTATGTATGATGTTCAAATGGTTTTGACAATTTTGGGAAACTTGCAACAACACGCAAACAAAAAAAGCAAGGATAATATATTCCTTATTGTTTTAAAATTGTTATTTATGGTTAAATACATGTTTTTTAAAGTGACAATGCATCTTTTAAGGAATTTCTCTGAAGTTAGGCACCCGAATAGCACAATAAAGTCGGGAAGGGGGAGGGGCATAGGATGAAACTAAATAAATAATTAAAAGCACTCAAATTGGTGGAATTATTAAGAGATATATTTAAATTTTATGAAACATTTTAAAGTATTTGAGTGCATTGTTCATGTTTCTAACTGATAATATAAGAGAAAATACATCTTAACAACAATGTTAAGTTGCGTGTTCGGATGCTAGTAAATCTAGAAAACTCTTATCGTTACTTATGTCTAATTCAATTGATATTTATTTATTGCTCTAATAGACCTCTTTGTGGGGTTTTAAACGTAATATTAGGACTTTGATCAAATTATGTTTGCATTCTCGACGTATTCCCTGGGTTTCGTAATTAAGTAAAAGGGGTAACATCGACTTGTGGAAAAGGGGGAGAAAACGTTGCATGACTATTAAGCGCCTTTCTCATTATCTTATCTTCTTATCTTAGATATACAGACGCTCCTTCTATGCAGAGGATAATTGCGTCCACAGACCATGAGAGATGATCGGTCGGCAAGTGGTGCAGCGGCCACGGCTTTAGGGGTTCCACGCATTACCCAGCCTCCTAACTATTGTCTAGTTAGGTACCCATTCGGAGCTGGGTGACTTGGGGACTCCTCAGGCCTCGGGGAACAAATCCTCGCCTTCGCGTGGATTCGAACTCGTGACCATCGGTACGCCAGTCGAGCGCGCTACCACACCTCCTCCTGTACCCTTGTAGAAAGGAGGATGTGTGGATTATCTCATCCAAACTCAAAGTCAGGGGTATGAGAATCACTGTGAGTGAATGTATCTTGACTGAATAAACACGAGTTCACGGGGATGATTGTTTGTGAACTCTGATCACGTGGGCGTGTGACCAACGGGCTGTCGAGGCCAGTTGCATAAATAGACAAGGTGTGACAGTGGTCAGTGAGTGAGGGAGATACTGAAGCGTGGCCCAGGGTCGGTCAGTTTTGAACAGAATGCTTACATGTTGAGTTATGTGCACAGTGTTGTGTGTAGAGAGGCCTGGCGCTGTGCCGTACATGTACTGAGAGGCAGAGAGATTGTTTAAATATATTACGAGTTGTATACAGGGACTTGTATAAAATTGTAAATGTGCTGCCCTGATGACTCGCCAGTTCCTCGGTGGGATAAACATTGCATTGTTACTCATAGATTTGTGTCATTTTATGTGTACGAGTTGACAGTGGAGAGCAAGGCAAAACCTTAGACTACGAGACCTGACACTCATCTGCTTCTAAAACATTGCAAAAAATTTGAGGAGGTTAACAAATATTCACAGACATTGGCGGGTGTGAACTTGGGCCATTTGGCTTAATTTACCTTGTGGTTTGCCTCCCTTCGCCACTCTTTTTTTTTTTTGATGTGCTAAGTTATTTCGTTTGATTGGCCGTCAAACAGCTGCTTCACCTGAAGATTAGCGCCTCGTATTGATCCGTCTTCCGTACACGGCGATACAGCTGTATGCATTGCTTGACACTGGAGTTCACGGCATGCTTGGCTTGGCTTCAGGGGCGAATTCGACGTGAAAATGGGACCATCAGGTGGGCGTAGGCGTGGCGGAGGGGGGGATATGACAGGTCTGGTCGCTCGAATGAAGACGTCTGCGAAACAAGTCTGGTTTCATGGTGGAGTTAAGTTTCAGTCTGAAATGCACGGTTTTTTTGTGGGAGCTTTGGCGAAGCAATTTCAAGCCAAGCCCTTGGTGAAGATGATCAAGGATAGACCAGGATGCTCTGTGGGTTACAAGGGAAAATTTAAGATGATTTGAGGAAACAAGGGAAATATCGGGCTGATATGGGGAAACAAGGGAAATATCATGATGTTGTGGGTGAAAAGGGGGAAATGGCATAATGTTGTGGTAAAAAAGGAGGCTGCGTGTAAGAAGCGAAATGTTTAGTTCCTCTCCGAGTCCTTGGCTCTAGATACATTATACTATTACTTGGCCTCCTTTCCGCTTAATATATATTTTTATAAGTTTTGTCAATGTTTGATTTTGGTTGCTATTATTGCTATTTTATTTAATAGGTCGACCTCCTCCACTTGTTCTTAAAGAGCCGGAGTCTTCACGCCCGAGAGATGCACCTGACATTGAGGCGTGGCTCGTGCTGTTTGTGATGATGAGTATACAGGTGAGGACATCGCGGCGACATCTTTATATATATTAAACTATTCCATTAATCGGGGAGCGGCATTAAACAATTTTAGAAGCGCGGGGTTAGGGGGCGACTAATATTTTGGCCAGTCCGCTTCTACGTTTTAAGAGATTGATTTCAAATCTTTATGTTAAACATATGTTGGGCTACGTACTTCTTTATCCATTCCGTGATGTGTTTGTTAGAGTTTGGGGATATAGGTTAAGCTGGCGTGTTGTAATTTGTGGAGTTGCTGTCGAGTATATGGTTTTTTCCTGTGATATACCTAATCGATTTATATATTGTGTCCTTCTTAATGCTTGTAAAGAAGTGAATCCGGGAAGTCTACCCAATGCCTTTTTTTAGCTCAGCTTACTTTTGTTCACAATTCAGACACATAACTTATCGATAGATATCTGCTGACAAATAACATATTATTTTGCCAACGTTACGTGCAGACACAAAAAAAAAAACAGATGCATATCTGCAAGATCAAATTAACATCAGATCCGATGAGCGCAATTTCATTAGTCCTGACCAAATCTGTCAGTGTTTAATGGCTTACAACATGATATCGATCGCGTTATAATCGCGTTATAATCGATTCTGCAATACAATGACAACAACAAACCGTATCCGACTTTCACACAGTTTGACAGACGGAATGAGCTAGAAATACTCTGCTCCCTTCTAGGGTCAATACAATGATGATTCATTTATGAAATATGCCGAACAAAACAAGGGAGTGAATGTGTTACGCTGATTGTGATATGGGTTCATCTACCTGATCGAAATATGGTTTCAGACTCCCACCCCTAAACACAGACTTCCAGCACCCCAACACATACGTCCAGCCCCCCAAACACAGACTTTCAGCCCCAAACACATAATTCCAGCACCCAAATACATCCACATATACAGACTACCACCCCCAAAGATTTCCAACGCCCACAGATTCCCCGTATTTAATTTTTTTTTAACAAATTAAATTACTATTTTTAAACTGCCAGTGTCCATTTAATATACAGAGTTCAACATCAAATGCACCAATAATTTGATAACCTTTCTTTTTTTTTTCTTTTACTAACCTTGAGGAACAAGGCATGGATAAATATTACGCAGAAAGCCGTAAAGTTGTACAGGACCAAGTAGATCAGGCCGGCCAAGATGACCGGAAGCACGTAATTGCCGTCCTTCCCCTCGGCCAGATAGATGATGAGGCTGCTAGCCACGAGCATGGTCACACCGAAGTCCGGCTCCAGGTAGATGGACACAGTGCTCGCAGCGAAGTACATGATGATGAAAAGCCTACGATTGTCTACCACTAGGAAGTCGCTCAGGGAATCTCGGCCGTTTAAGCTGGTCACCGTGCCCATGTCAGGCGCCCCCGCGACACGGAATTGAGTGTTGACGAAATCTGTTTTATTTCACGAATGGAGCTATGACATGTGATAGCACTTTAAGTCTCGACGGATGTGACAGTGATGTAAGCGGGAGAACGTGCAAATGTTGAGCTGTCCCATAGTGTCAGTGAATGGTACGACATCGGGTAAAGCACCATTCACGTCTTATGTTGCTACGGCATCTAGCCGTTTATTGGTCTTGAGAATCACCGTGTTCCTGCCCCATGGGTCGGACAAGCTGAGAGGGGAAAATACAATCAGAAAAACCTTACGTTGATGGTAAGGAATAAGTAGTACGCAACATGACTCAGTAATAAATCTACAACTGCTAGTAACATATGAGAGATAACAGAATAAGTCAAGGGTTCATATATTTATAATGTTCTTTAAAGTTTAAGCTCAATTACAACTATTACTGTTTGCTGTTTAATTCTAAAAAGTATAAAAAGTATAAATTTTTCAATTTAATTCATAGCAGTTACTTTTCGAGCAACGCTTTTTGTGTCGTTGGTATCGCCATTGGACGCAGTCCTCTATCCAATCGTCTGATTGGGGAAGTCTGACATCTTCGAGTTCGTGAAATTTTACTCTGCAGAAAGTAAGAGTTAGGTAGCTAGCAAGATGAACTCTATATAGTATATAACTATAATTATTATCATGACAAATATTCAAATAGGTATTAACGAGCAAAATACCCGTGCTATGCTACGGGGTAGGCACAATAAGAGTAACTTTATTTAGTTTTGGGTCTCAAATTCTCTGAAAATTAGGGTTGTGATAAATCAAATCCTTCTTAATAAAAACAAAGATAAGTGTGTCGAGAAAAATAAACATATGATTAGTTTAAATATTACCCATCAATTTTGGAATTTCTGCTTTAATATAGCAACATCATTATCATCCGTGGTTCTACAGCCCATGTAGGGCCCTGGCTTGCTCAACCACATCCTTCCATTCAGATCGATTGATGGCTTTCTTTCACCATGCTCGAACCCCTTTAATAACGCATGGTATATTCTCTACCAGAATAACAAATGTCGTTAACAGTTACAAAAAGATAACGGGCAAAGTTCACTTTCTTTTCACGTGAATCAAAACATGAAAACAGTATCTTTCCACAGGATTTCTTTGGTTCTTAGAAATAGCTCGCTAAACGCCCATTTCATTTATAGTCTAAGCATGAAATTAGTTCAAGACGAATAGGATATTTTTAGCCATATAATATTTGTGAATATTGCGGCTTGGGGAGAGTAGAAAATATGGTTTACTTGTTTTAAAGGCACATGTTCCTTTAACGTAAATAAAAACATAAGAACAATGCCCCTTTTAAAGAAAATGGTGAGAAATTGATCTTCGTATAAATTTTATGTCAATCATTATATATTCCCGCACATTTTTTCTAATCGTAACAATTCACTTTATATCAATCTTTTTTC
>MUZC01001201.1:22770-37061 GCA_002072015.1 Radix auricularia | reverse complement strand
GTTTTCTTTCAAATAATGCAATTTCAACAGCGACTATAATTTCTTTTCACAGTTTATTTTCCATTGTGGCAATTCATGCGAGTAATTATCCGACTAATATGCGCAATGGCTCATTTCTTCTAAAATCAAACATAAAGTAAAAACCATCTCTGAAAAAATCATTGGAGATTGTTCTTCTAATTAACAGTTTTTTAAGTCACATTCAATGACTTCCCGTTATCTTTTCTTCAAGCACCCATGCAGATCGCATCGGCAGAAACTTGTGTTCATAAAATTAACGGAATTTTTCATAATCCAGTGCATAATTTTAACTATACATAAAAGATTACGTGGTAACGTCTTTTCAATATTTAATTTCACTTTTAGCAATCTATGAAATAAATCGTTATTTCACAACTAATACAAACACACAGTCACACGCACACACAGACGCACATACACATAAACACACTCGTACACATGCATATTCACACACTCGGATTATAATCAAGATAAAAAGTAACATCAAATAAATAAATATAATAAAAGCTTCATTACGCCACTTAATTGTTTTTTTACGGCGCGCAAAACCACACGCTCTGTTAATCTCAAACCCAAAATCATTATGATTTTGCGTCTATATTTTCAACTTTAAAAAAAAGTTAGCAAGAGTTGCGTGGTATAGGGGCTTCACACACACACACACACACACACACACTGACGGACGGAAATGTGCTTAGGCGCATTATTATATAGATGACTAATGACTAATGACTAATGATAAAGTAAAGTCGTTTTTAATAGGATTTAAACACGGAACAACACAATATATATAGAGTCACAATGCTAAAAAAATGATAGATTACCTTACGTATGTTATTGTTCAGTGTTGCTAAACTGTGTTACAGGAAGGATGGACAGGATAGTATCAAAATTAAATTAGTATAAGGGTTAAATGAGTCAGTGGTGCGGCTACATCGATGGTGTGGTGTTCATGAAAGCCTTACTTCCCTTGTGCGCCTAATTGTGTTTTATGGTGAGTGATAATTAAACTATGTCTAAGTGCGCATCTTTCCTGTTGGAAAATAGTACTGAATTTTAAAAGCACGCTTTTAAAAAATTTGCTTTTCAAGAAGTGTGATAAAATTGTACAAGTAATTAGTCTACTCTTTCACAAGTGAAAGTTACTACATTTATAAGGTTTCTCATGAGTCATGTCAATAAACAGCGTAGTGCACCCATGAAATCTTTATCTTTGCAAATGAAGTTCTGATCACCATGAAGTGGGGGGGGGGGATATAATTTTAAACGAAAAAATGAATGGGGCATATTGAAGGGGCCGAACCCGAGATGTGAGTTGCTTAGCGGAACTCACTGGTGACCTGCTGATGATCCAATTCTGTATGGCAAGTCAGCTCTCCTGGACCATACTCAAAATTTACATGCAAGATTGGGGTAACTCGGGGATGAAATGTCAGTCTATCATCGGGGCTTGTATGCGCTGAAGAAGCGAGATTTCACCAACTGGCAGCCAGGGCAATGTTATAAGAATTACATCAGTACATGATATATCTGTCAATCATTAATTATTTTAAAAATGATTGTGCTCACCAGGTTTACGTTGTTGTTTTTTTGTTGTTGTTTTTTTTTGTGTTTTTTTTGTTCCTTTGGTGTTTTTTTATAAAACCGCACACAGCAACACTCCTCGTATGTCGCTTTTACTTAATTAGGAGAAGTACAGTTAGAAAGACAAGTAAATAGCATATGCAATTTAAACAAGCTACATGTTTGTTTTTTCTCACACGGGGATGGAGAAAGCTACAGGCTGATCTACAGGCACTAATAACATATCGTCTGCGGAAGGACACAATAACGCCAAATGGTCATTTAATGTTTCTACCTTTCTTTTAAAGCCGAAAAATATCGCTACACTATAAACTTAGTTCCCTCATTGTTGTTTTTTTAACGATCCGATAGCTGACTGTGTTTTTAACTTCAAATTTTAAATATGCTACAGCTTTTTAAAATTGCACAGTTCTAGGGTTGCTTTTGGACTGTCCATAAATGACTTCACGCGATTTTGGTCGATTTTTTACCCCCTTCCTCCCTTGTAAAACGTTGTAACAGAAACGCCCAATATGACGTCAAAAAGCGCTGACGCCCTAAATGCGTAATTTTCTATTTTTTTAAATTTTAAAATAAACATGTTTCAAATCATTTTATTGTCATTTAAGTATGTATTTAGCACGTGTGAATCCATTTTAAAGTGATTAAATAAATTTGATTGCTTACAATTCATTTTAATTTGCACGTTTTTGATGTGACATCACATTTCTTAAACACTCATTCCTCTTCACAAATGTGTGGCCCCCACCCCCTCCTAGGTGCGTGACGTCATTTACGGACGACCCGGTCCCTTTTCAGATTTTCTATCATCATTGAATATTCTCTAATTAATTAATTTTAAGGCATCATAACAGATGAATTAATTTTAGAAATCAAAGAAATAATATTAGCCGGGAATAAACCATACTTTAATAGCCAGGAAATCCTCAAAAGCAGAAACATTACAAAGGAAACAAAGAAAACTCTTTGCAAAACGGTCATCAGACCAGCTGTATCATATGCAAGTGAAACTTGGACCTTCGGAAAACATATTAAATACATGGGAGAGGGAAGGTCTCGGGAAAGTATATGGACCAACAACCATGAACTATACAGTCTATATCAGGATACACAAATAGTTGCATAAATTAAAAAGGGCAAACTGCGTTCGGCAGGACATCTAGAAAGAATGTCAAATGACAGAGGAGTAAAGAGGATACACCACCTAAACCCCAGAGGAAAACAGCTCAAGGGAAGACCTAGGCTTAGATGGATGGATGATGTAGAGAAAGATCTACAACAACAGGGCATCCAATATTGGATAACAACGTCGTTGATAAGGCCTGAGTGGAAGGAGGTCGCGTGGAAGGCCCAAGCTCTACATGGGCTGTAGCGCCACAGGGATGAATGGATGGATAACAGACGAACAATTTTGTATACAGTTTAGCGCTAGTTTTGACGCAACGCAGTAAAATATTATGCACCATGGTAATATAATAACTTTAATGCTGCGCACCACCTATGCATCGATTTGAACAACGTCGCCACTGACGCACAATGAACACCCACGTTGACATCACAGTAGATGCCGCCATGCCTCAATAGTACCATGGAAGAGCACTGAGTTTGTTAAGGAAAGCACATCAACATATGACAGGTTTAATTTCTTTCAGTAACGTCCAAAGGATTCATTCATCCGTTCTTCATTTTAATTCTTAAGTTGTCTTTAAAAAAACAAACATAATTGCTGTTTTGTCAATCACGTTTGTTTTAATTTTGAAATTGTAACTGGATGAATCTAGGAGTTTCCCAGATGCCTAGTTGTGCGCGGCTTATGCCTTGAGAATTTCTAACTTCCGCTCCACTCTCGAATCAAAGTCTTAGAGTCAACTTAGAGCTTATTATGTGAAAAATTACGTGGACAGTAAAATAAGCCCTACCTGTCCATAATGTTTTTCATTCTTTTTAGCTATCACTAAAGAGTAAAGCGATTACTCTCATTTATCTGTATTTTAAAAATAGTTTTAATACGCTCTTCTTCTAATAATGACAGTGGTAGACAAAAGTTGTTCCATAGTCTTTTAAAAAGAAAAAAAGACAACTTGTTCTTAGTAACAGCGTTTCACCGAAGTTTATTCCAATGACAATACTTACATTTGGTCAAAGTTTGATATTTTTTAAAAACTTAAACAAGCGAACAAATAAACCTACCTACCTAAATAAATAGATAATAGATAGAAAACAACTATGGCGACCTGGAAATTGAAAAAACAAATTATATTCAAAGATATAATTAGCACTATATTGATTTGGATAAACACATTCACTATTTACAATATTTTTTTAAAAATCAACATTTCGATCATACGAAATACGCACTGGTTTAATTCATTTCTAAATTTGCAGACCACAAGACTGAAATATATTATTTGTTTATAAGAGTCCCATAACATCTTTTTATCGTGCTTGGTAGACCTTGGCGGCGTCCATCCCTCTTCAGGGAGGTGGAGGACTTTCTAAGCATTTGTCATTCCTCAACATTTTTATGGTGGCTTAAAAGTGGCTTTAACGTGGGCCCGATCCCAGCCCCTTGGCTTAGGAGGCGAGCGCACTATTGACTTCGCTACCTTTTAATATTAGGTATATGTATAAGTATATTTCTAATTTATCTCAAAATTCACTTAGCAACTATTTTCAACCCATCTTATATCAAATAGTTTATTTATCACGTCACCCCGTGTATTCTACTTCTACTTGTTGCATTTCACAGGAAGAGTTTGAACGATTTATAAGTCTTCAGAAATTTTAGCCTCGCCTGGAACCCGTCAAAGTCTCGGATCAACCCAAATTTAAGAAGCCTTGAAGATAACACAGATCTCTTTTTTAATTTGAGATTCGCCTGACGCTCAGAAAAATGGCTAAATTCACAGCTATCGCCAGCCCTCAACGAAAAGAAAACCCGAATTTCCCACCCATCACCTTAGAATCACTCACTCTCCTGTTCACCTTCATCTGCGTCAACGCCGTGGCGTTCAGCATCAAACCGGATGTGGCCGCCATGATGATCGTGCCCAACATTTTCGTGCTCTTCCTGGTGGACCTAGTCGGCCGCAGCATCACGGCTACGATCTTCATACTGGCCCCAGCCATTATGGCCGTCTACAACACCGAGACGTTTTACATCCTGGCCGTGCACAGCATTTTCTACCTGGCCATCCTTTTGGTATGTCAGTTATTTCACTTAAACTTATTTATTACAGACTCAAGACTTTTAGATTCTCAACAGAATCCACTTCTGATGGTTGTTCTTTACAGCCCAGCAAAGTTGCTTCTTTGATTCCTATAAGTTTAAATGTGTTACTCGTTTACACACTGAAGAAGGCTTCTTGCCGAAACTTTGTCTTTGTTCTTTTCATTTTTTACGGCTACTTACACATTGTTTTCTTTCATACTCATCAGATTGCACCCCCACCTCCCTCCTTTTCCCCTGAATATCATCAGAGAAATTAAGCATAGCCGTTAATAGTGTTTATGTTTTGTTTTGTTGTTTTAATTTAAAGTGATAAATGTTGCTGTACGTACTAGAATAAAAGTGGTTTCTTTTTAAGTTTAAGGTGAATAACACTGACAACCATCTTATCCTTGATACTGAAATAAACTAATGTTATTTTTATACACCCCCTAGAAGCATGTGGCAGAGAAGAATTCGGAGTTCTCCATGGATTAGAAATCTAGATGCAGCAAAGTACTTAGATTGAAGTAAAAAGAAAACAAATCCCCATGGAGTAGACAAAACAGATATCCCCCGTGGAGTGGACTAAAGAAGAAAGATCACCAGCTGTGAAGAACAGAGAACACAAAACACCACTGATTGACATAAAGAAAATAAGGGATTGTAAATTTTAAAAGAATAACTAATTTTAAATTATAGAGTGAAATATTAGAAATATGGATTAGACAAAACGATACTAGCTTATATAAGTATATGAGTATGAGATAATCCATGAGCTTTAAGAATTCAATAAGAATTTAAACATGGAAATAAGCTCCAGAGTTTTGAATATGAAAGGCCTTCCATGAGCCTAACAAAAAAAAAGACAGAAATTAACTCAATGTATTTTATGTTACAATTTGACTATTTTGTCACCTTAATGTCAATATAATGTATCTCATTATAATTGTTTTTTCATTCAATTAGCCATGCCAAATTTTTTTTAAAAAAAGAAAGATTGTTTAATTTAAAATCGCAACTAAATGGCCTTTTTTGACCTAACAATATTTGTCATCATATTGTTCAATTAATAAAAACAAGTGAATTATCAATACAGCTTATTGTCTCATTTGCTATGTTATTCTGTTACCATTCAAGATTGGGGGATTATTCCTGAAAATGTTACTTAAGTTGAGTTCAATAAACCCATTTAAAGCACCAAGCATGTGTCTGGTGATAGTTAAGAAGATAGTGTTAATTTTAACTGCAACAAAGTTTTCTTTTATAAAGGATTCAAGATATGTTGGTATAACTTTCTGCAACACCTAATATGAACTTATATGTCAATTTGTAGTTATAAATGTTAAGGCTAAAAAATAATAGTAGACAAAGTTCGATACGAATTAGCAGAAATGTAAGCATTGGTTAAAAGTTGAAAATATAAGTATAAGAGTATAACAGTTTGGTGTGATGAAACAATATCAGTATCAGCCCAGATAATTTTGTTCTGCTTCATTACTAACAGCTCTGTCTTTACCAAGCACCAAATATCTTGGAAAGGTAAAATTTAAATGAATCTTCAAACACCTGCATGGGTTATGTAGTGCAATAATTTAGACTTGCAAGAGTGTTGCAATTTTATGCCAATCTACTATAAATCCAAAGGACAAAGACATGTGTTTGATTGCATTTAACAAACAATCAACAAGTTTTAAAAAGACCATTGAATAAAATAATAGATGATAATTTAATCCTGTTAACAATATATACCAAAAAAATCTCCTTGATTAAATTCATGATAATAATAACATCACAAATAGATGGCAGTTGCAACAAGAGAACATGAAATAAAAGAGTGCATACTTTTCTCTACTCAGATTCTAAATAGCATCCATACATTACATGCATTTACTAATCACATGAGATCCCTCAGTCTGAAGGTAGGACAAATAATGTTTAGTTCAACTGTTGATTTTTAAAATATATTTTAATGTCTTTTCACATATTTGAGTGCAGTGCAGATAAGTCTGCTTGGATCTCAATCAAGAAATTGCATCCATGAATTTATGGTACACTTTGTAACAAGCAGCCCACAAGATATATATTTATAACATCCATAATTACAAACATGCTTTCATTTTTCAGCTGAAACCAAAATTATTCCATGCTGAGACTTTAAAAAGTACATTTTAATTTTATATTTGTGAAACATTTTTAAAATGTATATTGTATTTTAATTGCTCTATCTGATGTTCTTGCAATAAAACATGGGTGGATTTGCATGTTCCTTCAAAAAGTAATTCCTGCAGCAATTAGATGATGGGAAGCAACTATGGTTAATCTCTATTAGAACAAATATTAAAAAGTGCTAATCTTTTAAGGGAATAATAGATGAAAAAGATTTCATTGCTAGAGAATTACATTTCAGACCTACAGCCTTTACCCTGAATTACTCAGATGAGCTCAATAAATAAGTATGAACCAGAAACAATTAACTGAGCCATACCATGAGTAATAAATAATAAATCAACTTTTCAAATACATGAAAAATGTACATACACATCAAGAATAGCACTATTAGCACACACACATTTCATCCATGCCAACCATAAAATTATTGGAAATTTGAATCTCATTAGTTTATATTTCAAGAAACAATACAAGTTACTCATGTTAAGTTGTACACCAAGTATTTACAAGACGTAGCCAGTTTTAGTCAGTTCTATTATTGCCCAAGAAATTATCGATGAATATACATTAAGGATAAATTACATCACAAGAACCCTCTAACCCTTTTTTTTTTTGGTCAAGTAATTGAAATATTTGTATTATTTTACAAGATTCTTTCTTTGATTTAAAAATAATCTGACACAAGTCTTTGTCATGCATCAACAGTCCTCTGATTTAATCTTTATTAGCTTTGCAATGATCCTGTGGCTGTAGAGAATGGTCTCACCAGGTGACAGAGTGATCACTCATGTTAAAAGATAATAAGGGACCACACTCAAATTACAAATGTGATGCTGGCATTCAAACAAGGGCACCAAATAATGTTCCTGCACAAAACCTGTAATCAAATTCAAGGATTATTCCAGCTGAAAATATAAAATTTTATAACATCCACAAATTTCAGTGGTTGGTAAGAACACTGAGAAAAATTTTCCTAAGTGATAATAAGCTTGAAAAAAAACCGAACAATATCAGTTATTTTGAGTCAGAAGAAACCCATAATTATAAGTAAAAATTATAATAAGGATTGAAAATCTAATTTTCAGTTTTAAAAAAGAATAATTTGTAGAAATGATTTATGATACTACAAACACAAGGACTCTCAGCTAATACTTGTAACTACTTCACAATTTTTATGAAAAAATAACAAGTAAAGAGAACAGAAGGATTACAATAACATGCCAATAAGGTCAATTATAGAATAAAAAATTGATAGATTATTATTTATGGAATTACATGTTTAGTAAAGCATATACATATTTAAATAAAATTTTATATCCGTTCAACTATAGTTATTCATGCGACAGAATAAAAAATGCACTGCCGCTAGCCTAATGAAATTTAAATGTAAAATATCTCTAAATATTTGATACATCACACATGGCAACTTTTATAAACAGAAAATTTCAGGACAGAAAAAAATAGTTTTTTTAAACATCAGATGAAAATAAATCTCTATAAAACACCTTTTAAATACAATGTTTTCTTAAAACATTATGAGGAAATTTTAAAAAATGTATGGTATGAATTTTTTCTAAACAGTAATATTAATATAGTAAAAACATTCCTTCTCTATTCATTCATGAGCTAGTGGCAACCTCTTTGACAATGTAACATCTCCCACCCTATTCTGATGACCAAAAAAAACCATCATAGACATGGATTTTTTTTAAAAACTCAAGCACATTACAGTGAATCAATATTTATGTTTCTAATTTTAGTGAATAAAATGCAAAAGAAGCTTAATGTACAAAGAAAACAAATGTTTAAAAACAAATAATTTCATTTACATTAGAAATATATATTTATTTATATATATATATTTTTTTTTATTATATATATATATTTTTTTTTACACATGTGACTGCAAAATCACAAGGTCTTTGAAAAAAATAAGGACTAAAAAAAAAAAGAAAGGTATGTAATTAAAAATTTATTTTTAACTTCTTTTGCCATTTTCTACTTGTTTTTATTAGTGGTAAGTGAGACATAAATGGAATTTTTACAAATCACACCTATTTCAAGTAAATATTAAAAAATAGCTGCTACTCAACAGCATCTTGTCACATCAGTACCAACCATACACACATTTCTCTTGGAGGGAATCAAAGATGATCAGTCGGCTTTGAATTGGGGAATAGGTTTAGAATCGTCACTCCAAGCCACATAAATGAACATGCCCAAGATAACATGAACAACAGATATTGCAACTACTGCAGCATAGAAGTAGCTGCTTGTGTGGATCATTCCAAAAATACCTACAGAAAGGCAAATTGCACTATATTAATTAATAATATAATATTAAATGGGTTTGTGATCATATCAGTATATATTACTATATATCAACAATGTTTTAACGTGTTAGTTTATTTGTTATTCTTATTTCATTTATGTAGTTAGTATGATATGAATGTTTCTTTTATTAATATATGTATTGTTATTTCCTTGTAAAGCGCTGTGAGCCTGGCTCCTTGCTGGGATACAGCGCTATATAAATTATCATTTATTATTATTATTATTCATTCTTATATTATTATTCAAAATGGTACAGGCATACCATGAAGATACTCATAATGATTACTTTTTAAAAAGATTTGCTGTCAGAAAGAACTTTGAAGAAAAGTTTCATCTACAAACTATGGGTGGCTTAGATTAACAAGAATTTCTTTATCAATTTGTTAAGAAAAAATAGGTTTGGGGTGAAATTCATGCAAAGCCCTAACCTCGATTACTTATACTAATAAGGAGACTCTGAAACAGCTAAAATTTTTATATAATTTATAGAGCTGCGGAAATTATCAATTAATTTGTCGATTAATCTGTAAAAAATTTGCCTATTAAAATTATTTTGATCGATAAAATAGCTATTAAAATTAAAGTAAATTTTTTTTTTTGATTTATTAATAAATAATTAGTTATTAATAATTAATAAATTTGGGGGGTTTTTTTTACGTACAAACTTCTTCATTTAAAAAAAAAGATTTTTAAAGAGTAAGCTTTAAAATAAGCAGTTTTTATGCGGAAAATGATATAAGAACTAAACATTGTTTTTGCTTAATTAACAATAACAAAATTTAAATTCATTGACATTAAATTGAACTACTTATATTTAAATATATCTCCTAAAACTGTTATACTTTTTATTAAATACTTAACTTAAGTTATGGGCATTTTATTAAATTTTCAGTTTAATGACGTCATACATCTTATTTTCAGCTTGAATCAAAATTATTGATTAATTATTCGGTAATTTTTTAAAAGTTATGGATTAAATTTAAATTAATCGATAACAGCTTAACAGCCCTAATAATTTATAAATTAAAAATCTTAATTTAAAAATTACTTCACGCTACATGACCAAAAAAACATAATTTGACAATTTAAAAAAAAATAAGATTGAAATTAGATCATTAAAAAAAGTATATGCAAATTTGCACACCATTACATACCTTCAAAAATTACAGATTTGCTAAAGAAATATGAAAATATTGGTAGCACCACCATCATTATTGTGAAGACCAACATAGTGTTCATTACAGAACTTGGTGCTTTAGGGTTAGCCATCGCTATAGTTTAGAGAACTGTGTGATTCTGGTATAGAGAATAGCTATCTGTTTGAAAATACATCAAAATGAAGAAATTAATAATATTATTCATGTAAAGTTGAAGTGACTAGTTAGGGAAACAAAGGCAGCTGGAAATAGCATGGAACCCTCAGACTGGCATGGTCTGTGGATGCAATAATCTTCTGTATAGAAGGAGCCTCTGTATAGATAAGACAAAACTAATTACTTAATACTTGATTAGTTATGGCATGCATAATCATCATTCACTTCAGTCTCAGCCTGCATGGTAGATCAGGCCCAGTCCCCTAGCAGTTGTTAACTGGCTAATGTTACAACTAGTTGTAAAAATATGCTATTTGTTTACAGTAATGACTAAAGCTGTATTTTAATTATGCTAATACTAAGACTAAACATTAGTTCTCTTATTCAAATTTCTTGTTTACTAAGTAAGCTGATTAATAAATTTTCAAGGTAAAAAAACTTGATTGGTGTCCATATAATGACAATTAGTTATAATTTAACATGAGCATCCCTAGATGAAGTGATAGGCAGATGGATGATTTATTGTTGCTATGTTGTTTAAACACTGATGCTGGCAAATTTTTTAAAACTTAATTTTTCTTTTTAAACCACAATGAGGGAGCTGGTAATTAAAATTTTTGTACTACTTATTCTGAAACTGAAATGCGGATATATTTGTAAAAATTTAGATTTTGGCATTATTACACACACTTCTGCCTATAAATTAATTTGAACCCAATTCTATTAATGTTGTATTTTAGGAGTGTATAAATATATATATATATATTAGGGCTGCGGAAATTATCGATTAATTTCTCGATTAATCTGTAAAAGTTTTTATCGATTAAAATTATTTTAATCGATAAAATATCTATATAAATTAAAGAAATGTTATAAACAATTTTTTCGATTTGTTCAAAAATAATTCATTATTAATATCTAATAGATTTTTTACGCTAAAACTTCTCCATTAAAAAAAAAAGATTTTTAAAGTGATAACTTTAAAATAAGATGTTCTTATAAGGTAAATTATATTAAAAATAACACAATTTGAATTCATTGTCTTCATTTTGAACTACTTATATTTAAATATATCTCCTAAAACTATTATATTGCCTGTTTTTGTTACTTCCCTTGAAATTTTCAGTTAAATGACGTCATACATCTTATTTTTAGTTTTAATCAAAATTATAGATTAATTATTCGGTAATTTTTCAAAAGTTAACGATTAAATTTCAATTAATCGGTAACAGCCCTAATATATATATATAAATATATATTATATATACAATGTGTGTGTTTTTAAAGTAAAGGGCGTCCATTAAAGACTTTACACATTGTCACAAAATCTTAGACCCCCATCAAATCTGACTTTGTTAAATAAGTTGGTAAATAAGTAAAGTAGTACTAACATGAGTATTCCTATCTTAAGACTTGTAATTACAATTACGACTAGTCGGAGCAGCAGTCGTAGTTTACTGGCTAATGTTAATGTTACGTCAGGTCGTAGCAATACGAAATAATTTTATTGCTATGACTAGCAGTAGCCTCAGTAGTCAATTTTTCTGCGTATTCTGAAAAGCGGAGGCGCTGATTAAATATACTTAAATAAATTTAGATTTTAAAACTAATACACACACTCCTGCCTATAATTTTTTTTCTTTTTTTGTTTAGTCTTAAGAACACGAAATAATTTTATTACATCTAATGATAACAATTTCAATATTAGTATTAGGTCTTAGCAGTAGTTTACTAGCGAATGAATGATAATGACCGACGACTACGACTAGCGTGACTAGTCGTAACTGTCGTAACACTAGTTACTAATTAAGTAAGAAATTAAAATCTTAGTTAATATGTATAAATTAAATCAATATAAAACTATAAGTTAAAAAATTTATATTTATAAGTCAAGTCATAAATGTATTTGCCTCTATAGTTTTTATTCACTATTTTAATATTCTAGTCTATATAAAATAAATAAAACAAACTAAAGTTTAGTAAACTGAAGACTAAGGGCAAAGTCAAAGATGAAAGCTTTTTGAAATTATTTTGACATTGAAGAATATCGACCGTGACGTCACAACGCTACTGGTTGCTTGGAACAAGAATTCCTTCCTTTGATTCATGTTTGTTTTCTTATTTCTTTATTACCTCCCCTTGCGGTGGGAAACTAGTAAATTTAATTTAAAATTAATGAAAAATAACAGGGGAGGGGTTGAGGGGAGGGCGCTCCCTCCCCTGATATATTCTAAAAATAAAAAAACTAATAAAAAATCGGGAGGGTTTGAGGGGCTCCCTCCCCTCATATATTCTAAAAATATAAAAATGCAGAACTATGCCATGCCTTTTTTAAAAGTAACGTGCCATGGCAACAAGATGGCCGGCGATAATGTCAATAATGACGTCACGATCGAGATTCTACATGTTTGGCAAATGATCGACATCAGTCATCAGCTAACACTAACGGCTAATGAAATTATAAAATTTTTACTTAATTAATGAAATTAACAGAAATGAGAATAAAAAATCATGCATTAAAGGGTTAAAATTCTATAGCCTTAGCTAACCCAAACCCTAGAACCTTCAATTTTCCGAAAATTCTAAAGATATAGTCATAGTATTAGTATGATCATAGTCTATAGTCTATACCGATGCCGATACCTAACCCAAACCCAAAAATAAAATTTATAGAATTTTCTTTTCCAGCAACCGGTAGCATCATGACATCACGTTCAACATACTTCGCTTCAGCCAATATTTATAATATATTGAATATTGATAATGACAATAATATAATATTGAATCAATAATGAAAAATCATAATATAATATAATTTAATAAATGAAATGTGTGGAATTGTCAAAGTACTCAAACTCAAATCAAAATGTATTAATAATTAGTAGGTAATATATAATTTATTGGCATGAGTCTAGCCCTGTATTTTTTTGTACTCAAGGTTTTGGTTGTGCCATTTTTGGTCTTACTTTTTGTCATAAAACCAAAGAAGCAAATTTCTATTATTGTTCCGCTGGTCTGTATTTTTGTGTCGTGTGAGTGACCGGTCGTGTCATGTGTTACCGGAACTTCTCCGGTTCTTTTGATACAAACGGCTCTGATTCCGTCACTTTATTTCTCTTTAGGGGCTTTTCTTACCTGTCTTATTAGCTTCAATTTTGAAAGATAATTTAAATTTACTACATATTTTAATAGAGCAATAGTGCTTAATCAGTGCTGATAATTTTCTTAAAATAAAAAAGCAACTACAGATACTGAACTGATTGTTAATAAATATTAAATTTTTCTCAAGTCAATGATTCCAATGATCTTATCTTATTCGGGAGAGAATGAGTTGCGTGAACTAGATAGGAAAACAAACACACATCAACATTTAAAACTTCTTTAAATGCAAGACTTGACAAGTGCCATGACAAAGCGTAAGACGCAATAAAATTCTGTATATAAAAAAACTTTGTAATTTATAGTATATAGTAAATGCATATTCTAGTATAGTTTAGACCAATCAATGTAAGTAAGGAAGCACTTTAGTTTTATTTACATTTTTATTTGTTTCTTTGTATTAAGCCTAAAGTTTGGTTGGATTTTTGTTTTGTACCCTCATCATGTAATACCAAGTTTATATCCTGGATCCCCCTAACTATGCATACTTAGAAATTAGC
>MUZC01001201.1:0-22758 GCA_002072015.1 Radix auricularia | reverse complement strand
CCCCCCCCCCCCCCACACACACACACCCTTTGAAAAATTAATTTTAAGCCACAGTAAAAAGATACTGGTTTTGCTCTTCTTATTTTATTTATTTTTAAATATTGAGTTTTTAATGTTTAAATTATTAAAGAAATACAATAGAACATTTAAATTTGATTGCCTGGAACACGACTGTATCAAATTAACTGATAAAATAAAACAATATAATAAGCAGTGAAATCGCCGTCCCTTAATGTATATAGAACGGTTGAGGCAATGGAAGGACGAAAGAGAACCATCTACAAATTTCAAGAAATGTGAATATGGGGACGCCCAAAAATGACGTTACGCAACTAGAGTTTGTGGGGAGGGGGGGTCACACATTTGCGATGATGTGTGACGAAGAGGAGGGGGTTTAAGAATTGTGACGTCACGTCAAAACATTTTTAAAAAGCTCCTTTAAATATTTGATTGCTTGGGACGTGGTGGTCGAGAGGTAGCGCTCTCGACTGTCACACTGATGGTCACGAGTTCGAATCCACATGAAGGTGAGGATTTGTGCTCGGGGCCTGAGGAGTCCCCGAGTCACCCAGCTCCGAATGGGTACTTAACTAGACAATAGTTAGGCGGCTGGGGTAATGCGTGGAACCCCTATAGCCGTGGCTTGTGACCGCTGCATCACTTGCCAACAGATCATCTCTCATGGTCTGTGGACGCAATTATCTTCTGCCTAGAAGGAGCGTCTGTATATCTAAGATAAGATAAAATTTATTTACTGTTTTTTTAGATGGCTTCACGCGTGTTACAGTATTAGAATGCACGCCTACACAAAATAATAATTAAATGACAAAAGAAAGTTATTTGAAACATGTTCAAATAGAAAAAAATGTATGGGGGTGGGGACAAAGCTTTGTCACGTAATATTGGAGGGGGGGGGACTATTTTTTTGGGACGACGTATGATTAATCAACCAAAATCACATGACCTAATTTATGGACGACCTCTATAAATTCTAAATCAGATATATTTTAGGTGCCGATCTTAGTTAATGTGTGAACGTTTGGTCTGAATCAAATGTTAATTACTTCCAAGTAATTAAAATTTCAGAATTTTGTTTGCATTAAATTATAAAACATTATTGCATATTGTTTTGACTCAATCGGTCTCCAATGTCTTTTGCAGTCTGAGCGGTTAACGTAATTAGGCTTTGATACACTTGTATTATTCAAATTAAATTTGTTGTTCGTACTTACACATTCAGTTGAGACACACATCTACGCTACCCGGAGGCATCCGTAAGCAATATCCCGTTAGATAAACACCCAAACCCCCTCAATGCGTACGAATCATATGGATGGCCCCTTACTGTACTTCATTACAAAATGAGACTGAGACTGCAATCAGGCTTATAAATTAGTAAATGGAAAACAGGTAAGCAGGGTATGAGTTACCTGACAGGACGTAACAAAACGATGTTTACTAAATCCTTACAAGAGGATCTCATCGTAACCATTAATTTATTATTACGTCTAATCAGTATCTTAGTGTGAATTACTTGTTTTTGATGAATGAAATAGTTTGCATTTTTTCACCTTTTATTTGTTACTCTTAATAGATCACACTTCAAAATGCATCAATGATTTTTTTAACATTGAAAATGAGTATGATTTTGGTTTCCTAATAACTTAGGTGACAAAAAAAATAAATATTTGTCTAATTAAGCAATTTGTGCAATTAAGTTAACTAATAATTTAAACCCTATAGACTACAAATACAAGAGTTTAAAGATGTTTCTGTTGACATAATCGTAAAATGTAAAAAGACCTTACTTTTGAAGAAATTATGATTTCTGTAGCCTACATTTAATTAAAGGAAAATGAATAAAGCTGGTTTTAGTTGTAATATTATAATATTAATAATATCTACCTGTGGAAAAGAAATGAAGATATTGTTGAAGTATTAATGACTTTTAAGTTAACCAGCCATGAATCAGTAAGTTAATCTGTAAATTAGACTTTTAGAAAAATCCTCAGAAAAAAACAAATTGAGAGTACTTTAAATTATCAAAAGTCTAATTTCTTAGTTCATAGAAATTAATTCGTAAATTATTTTAAAATATTTTGAGGGAATTTTTTTTATTGAATTTTCATGGGTATTTAATATCAGTAATATCAGGTAGCTAAAATAAGTAATCTAGGTTTTGTATGTACTAAAGAATTATAAATGGAAAAAAAATCAACCACAGATAAAATAGCCTTGTGACGGGTCTGGAAATCAGTCCCTGGGGAGATATGAACAAGTTTTGGTCTTTTAACAGATAAGATATTTTTAAAAAAGTATCACCTGGAACCAATATGTATGCTGCAACCTCAAGATATTTTTTTTTTTAAATATCACATACCAAGACTTCTTTCTAAAAGAACTTGTAAAGCTTCAATCATATAATTTTTCATATGGAGCTTTATTAATTTATTGTTCCATTCTTTCCTTCACAACCTTCACCTCCCAGCCAGTTGTGTTAGATTTCACAGTTCAGGTTCATTATTTTGCTGAAAATCTTTTCTAACAAAGTGTAAAATATCTTAAAGTTCTTCTTTGAATATTTTTTAAAACAGCTGATTCAAAGATGACAAAATAAAATTTGACATGAATTAAAAACATTCCACAAAAAATACCAATAAAATGACTTAATACTTATTTGGCTTTTTCATTCAAATACTCATTAAAAAAAAAAGTGATGCACTGTTTCAGTGGTAGAGCAACTCTAAACAAAGAGCTGGTTTTGAATTATCAAATCAAAACTAAAACATATGCTGAATACATGCAAGCAACCTCACAGCTTACATGTAATTGATTTGATTTGTTGCTGCAAAAAATTAATAATCTATTTATGTTTAAATATAAATTGCCTTCTATATAACGATATGGTTAACAAAGCTAAATAAACATTTTACCGTAATGATATACAATTATTACGAAATAAATCATTTGCTTTAATTTTTAGTTAACTACAAGTTGTTATAACAACAGTATAACCAAAAATGAATTCATTTTTAAAAACATTTTCGTGACAAAGCCAGCATATGAGAACCAACTGTAAAAAGTGAACCCATTGTAGAAGTAGGTCAATAATTTAGTTATTAATTCAGAATTGTATATTCAGCTAAAATATGAAATACAACTCAAATTACAACCTACCCACTGAATAAAACAAAGAACTTTGAATAAGATTGTCACTAAGCTTCAGCAAGGTCTTGAAAGTTCATTCATTTGTGCAAGATGAATATTTTAAAACATTGTAGTGATATTTTATTGCTTATAAAGTACAACTCCTCGACAATTGATTTCACAGGAAAGATTAGGGATGTCAAGACCCTAATTCTTTTAACCAGCCTATCCCCAATCCCCCAAACTAAATTACCAACTTGATGGCTACATTCCATTAATGTCAAGACATAGAATACAACAGCTTAAGTTATCAATAAACTAAACAATAATATTATATTCAGGTTATCAAATCAAAATGACTTAACAGTAGGTTTCAAAAGCAAGGAATTAAAAGGCAATTATACCAATCACTTTAGCAAAGTTTAATGTTGTCTCTTTCTAAGCTGAACAGTTCACACTGGGTATGTATTAACTCTAACTAGAAAGTCCAACATATTTTAACAACAGAAATAATCTGTACAAAAGGCTGTGGTGCTTGGATCAATCAAGAATGAGTTGCAGTTTTAACAGGGGAAACAGGATGCTGCTCACTTGCCTGGTTACCATGATTGAGGTTGTATTTGTTTACTTGTCGATTGAATGCATCTGCTATAGCCTTCCTATCAATGAAGTAAAATAAACACAGATAGATGGATCTTTTCAAGAAGAAAATATTTCAGCTATCCCAGTTAATTTTTCAAAAATTTATGAGGATTTTAAATAAGTAACAAACCTAAAAAAAATCATGCATGTATATGATAAATATATAAAATATGCTCTAAAAATAAACATTTTTCTTGTCCAATTTTAAAATACTTCTTTCCTAAATTTCAAAATAACAACCATTTAGGACTGCAAAAATCCTACTGGAAACTGGCAAACATTAAAACTTAAGAATACATTTAATATTAATAAATTAATATTTTTTTATGTAGCGCTGTAATGGGTTCACAGCACTTTACATGAACATAATAAAATACATATAAGTATAAGTATTAAATAAACATTCATATCATAACAACCACATAAATGACAGTACATCATACATAAGCTACGTTAATCATTAAAAGAAATTTTTCATTAATTTTGAAAAGATGTGTTTTAAGTGCAGTCTTGAAGATCTTGGTTGTTGGATTACTACAGATGTGTAATGGTAGAGAATTCCATTATTTCACAATAAGAGAAAGACCTTTTGCCAAATGTTTTAGTATATGTCTTAGGAACAGAGAGAATGCTTGTATCTGTAAATGAGTGTAGCTGACGAGTGGATGAGTAGATTACAGCAGTTGAGTGAGATAGAAAGGGCTCGAGTCGGAAAAGAAGTTATGACAGTATATTCATTTGTTGCTCTTTTTACACACGCAGCTAAATATTAAATCAACCTTTTTATACAAGTCAATTACCTGAAGACACTTTGGTGTAGTAGAACGGCTCCTACATGTCCATTGTCTACATAGCGAACCTCACAGCCTGGCCAAAGGTCATCCAGTCCTAGGACACCTTCTTTAGGAACATAGGCATCCTGTTTAGCTGACACAATGAGGATCAGTTCTGGGTCCACAGGTGTGGAAAAGTTGCCCAGGTGTGTGCATTCATCCATGACACCCCTCATAAAATCAAGCGCCTCCTGCTGTAAGTTCTTCACCTGCTCGGTGCTGGACGGCAATGGGCGTACTGGCTGACGTGAGATCATGAGTTTGGACTTTGTAATGGCATTTTTTAAGGTCAGAGACTTGGGGCCTGACCCAGTGTCCTTGGTCAAAGACTTTTCAGTTGCAGCCATATTTTGTACCACAGATGTTAAAGACGATGAAGGGGACTGAGTTGTTTGAGTATTTTGCTGTGCAGAATTCTCAATTGTTGAGGAACCCTTGTCCATTAGAATAGATGAAATACTTCTGGTATCACTGGGGGATGGAATGGGCTGAATCCGAGTGATGTACTCATGTGGAGACAGTGGGGTTATACCATCTAAATTTATTGAACCTTTCATATTTTCACTGTCTACATGATTCTTTAGTGGAGGCAGAGTAATGGAGTTTTTATCACTTAACCTTGTTTTAACTTTAGAATTAGAATCACATAAGGGGTCAACGTTGTTTATGGACATTTCTCTCCTGTCCTGGCCAGATCTATGAATAGTATCTTCATTATGTAGGCTTTGATGGCTGTTAACTAGATTTGGTGACTCCAAGGCAGTTGGAATATGAGGTCCCTGTTGCTCTGATGATAAGTGTCTACTCTGGTTGTGTATGGACTCGACTTGTTCTATGTTGTTAGTGTAGTCTTTGGCAAACTGGAGTCCCATGTCGTACGCCCGTCTTCGATTCTGAGAAAAAAAAACAAGGAAGTTTGAAGATTTAAAAAAAAGAAATTGTTGTGCAGTTCAACATAGCTCTACAATAAACTATTTAAAATAAATTTGTAGTTATAAATTGGAAGTGAAGTAGAACATTATAAAAATAAGAAAATCAATCAATCTGATCTAGTTTGGAAAAAAAGGTTTGATATATTATTATATTATTATATTTCTTTAAACTGAAGGCAGTACTACCAATATTTCTGGCTGACTGAATGCAGTGCTCAGGAAATAAAAGGATATAATAACAACAACTCACATCTTCAGGAGAAATAATGAGCTTTCTTATTTCATCTTGGTAAACACTATTCTCAAAGAACTGAGCCTGAAGGGTCTCCCAAGGAATGGCACCACTCATCACTCCCTAGCAGGGACAGAAGTCAAGGTGCAAAGGTCAACTAACATAAAGCGCAAAACAAATCTGAGTTAATTTTCCCTAAACATAGAAATATCAGGATAACCTTTATACGTCAATAAGATTATTGAAATAATTTGAGACATGTAACTTACTATAGCACCGCCACTTAAAATCTCTATTGTTCAATTACTTTAAAAAAACAATATTAATTGATTTTTTTTTAAATTCTAGCTTAAAAATCAATATTTTTTTAATGAGAAAACTAATGAAATTTTAAAGAAAGTTTTGTACAACTTATTGCAGACATTTTATTATTATTTAATTAAGTATTTATTTAAAACATTACATATTTATTTCTTACTCAATTTTTCAAATATTTTTAGAATAGCTATTAAAAATAAATTTTTCATTGAAGAAGGAAATTAATTCAAACAATGGTAACATAAGTCATTCAACTGTTGAAAAGTTTTGTTGTTTTTTTTCATGAAAACTTCACTTACAGCTCACAGCAGTTGGAGCAGAGCTTCCAAAAACAGATTTTGAAAAAAAAATAATATGATGCAATAAAAAATTATTTAAAAAGTCTCACCTCTGTGAACACACATGAAGCTGTACTCCAGGACAAGCAAGGTATAAGAGACAGTGGTCTCATCCAGTTTGTAGCAGCCAATGAGGCCATCTGAGCCAAACAATTTTTTACAGATAATTTTGAGCATGGAATGGAACACAGTCACCAGAATGAGTAACCCAATGGATGGACAGGCACACACACAACATGGTTGGCATTTACAAAAAAGGTTTAATGGCTCCCAGAAAATATTTCAACTGTGTTTATCCAAAAAGAGGAGCCTATAAAACAGAATGGGGTGGCCTGTGCTACATAGAAGGAAAATAATGTCAGATGATAAACTTTAAGCCTCAATGAAGAGACTTCAAAGTTAACACTTTAGATGTCATTGGGTTGATCACTGTGTTCCTGTAGATGGAAAGTATCAATACTTACTGCACTTGTGGCATCCCCATTGTAGTTTTCAACTTCATTGAAGTTTCAAAAGAATTAAACAACAACAAAAAATTCTCATCAAATAATGAGTTTTACTGTGGGAAAAAAAAATTTTAAGCATTATTTTTAATATAGTTCTTTTTATTTTTAATAGTCAAGAAGAACTTTTCTTGTAAAAGGATTATTTGCAATTTTTTGTTGTTGAAATGAAAGGTGACAAGAACTCACAATGGCAAAAGTTAATAACAATGAATGAGTCTTCATTCTTGTTACCTGTGTAAAAATAATGGACGCAGTAGTCCAAGATAAAATTGGGATAAGCGATATAGGCTTTGGCCAAAGGGTTGCTGCACCACTGGCCATCTGAAATGACCTCAGAAGAGTTAATTAAGAAAACTCAAGGCTAAATGAATACAAGTCTACATCTGGATCAAGATGGTGGTGTTTGTGATGCGCTTGAAAAGCTTATCATATGTTTAGGCTTCTTTCATTAAAAAATTAGTCAAAGTTTCATTGTTAAAATTGACAGGAGGAACTTTGCTAAGCCCACGAGAGATTTAATTATTTTATTGCTTTATATTTTTTATGTTATGGTAGACATAAATCACTGAAATATTCAACTTCAACAAAAAATAAACAATACCCCAAAAAAACTCTTGAGTTGTAAAACTGTGATACATTAATTTTTTATAAATGTAAAAAAACAAGTTTTTTACTATAAATCCTTTATATACGAGACATAACTATAAGGATGTTCATTATAATACGCAGCCCAAGACAATCCGAAAATATAAAATTTTATTTATGTCCCGTAAAACATGTTTAATATAATGCGCCCCGATTGTGAATACGTTTTAAAAAAGTATTGTCAATATAATGCGCACCTTATTGCGTGACAGCAAAAGTTGTTCAATATGATATATACCACGACACTATATCTAAAAAATTAACATGATACATAGAGGTAAATATAATAATCTAAAAATTCAATAATTTAATTACAGTACATTCGATCAATCTGAAATTTTGATATATCATTTTTATCATCTGCACCTGTCTTCCTGCAAAATTTCAGCTCACTGGCTTAAAAGGAAGTGGGTTAAAAATTGGTTCAAAGTTTTTTGCCGCAAGCAATCAAGGGCTCAAGCAGACATCACGAGTTAATATAATATAAAGGATTTAAAAATTTAAAACTAAAAAAAAAAAATATTAACTTTATAAGGTGTTACTTAGTGGGTTGGTAAGTAGACATTAAGGATTGTGATCCAATTGGGATTTTAGGAACAGTAGTGATGGTGGACTCATAAATTAAGCTATAAATAGTTTGTTATTTTTATATCCCTTATATTTACTTTACCATCTTGCCTGTCATCGTGGTCCTGTGCTGGGAAAAAAGGTAAAAAATGACCCACTTCCCAGGATTCTATCGAGCTGACATTTTGCACATAGACTTTTGTCACCTAACAATGCATTGTATCAAAATTTTCAGATCAATTAAATATACCGTAACTAAATTATTGATTTTTTAGTTTATCTCTATGTCTTTATGAAACATGTACATTTTTGTGCTAGACTGTCGCGCAGTGAGTTGTTAAGCCTTCTCGTCCATGAGGGGCATCCACTGATATCGCTGGCATCTACAATTACTCCAAGGGCATAGGCCACCTACAAGAGACCTCAAGGCATCTCTATCCTGGGCCAGCTTCTCCAGAATCTTCCAGTCATGGTCAATGCTCTTGATGTCTGCCTCCAATTCTCTGCTCTAAGTGTTTCTTGGACGGCCTCTTTTCCACTCACCCTGGGGGTTCTATTTCAAGGCTTGCCTTGTTGTTTTATAAGCAGGTTTTCTTCGTGTATGACCAATCCACCTCCACCGGTTCTGGAAATATTCTCCAATTGGCTTCTGCTTTGACTGCTGCCACAGTTCCCAGTTGTTGATTTTGTCAGGCCAATGAATTCTAAAACAACAACTTAAGCAGCAAGTTAACAGTCAAGGTTTTTAAAGTATGGTGAAACCTGTGCTGCTATATGGAACAGAGACGTGGAGAGAAGTGGCCGTAAACCTGACCAGAATCCAGTTCTTATCAACAATTGTCAAAGAAGGATTCTCAGAATTCACTGGTAGTGAATATTATATGAACACCTTATTTAATATTTTCCTGGCGTGTGATGCGAAGCATATTATATTGAAAAAAGTTTTATAATATTTTCCTGATCTGTAAATGTTTGTGCTAGTCTCTCACGCTGTGTGTATTATATTGAATATAATCAATACTTTAACTTAAAGCTCATACATAAGGGATTTATAGTCAAAAACTTTTTTTTTTACTTGTTTAATTAAACATTTTATTTTAAATTATTTTTTATGATTACAAGATTTCCTTTCAATAATTTCAATAAATGATAAACAAATCCTTTTCTATAAATTTCAGAATGCATTATTTCTTTTGAAGGGTTTGAAGGACTTGCCATAAATTCAAAGTGGGGTGAAAGTTATAAGAAAGACAATGATTTATATTTACTATAGATAAAATGATTTCCTTTTACCAAGTCTTGAGATTTTATTATCAGTTCACTGTAAGCCAGCATAAAGAACACACTACTCATTTATTTAGCATAAAGCATAAGACCATTATATCCAACCCCAAAGATTGGCAAGAATGAAACCAAACAATAAATCCCTTACATGTCCACCCATTGAGATCCCAGAAAGTCCCAGTGGTCCCCAGCCCTCTCTTTCACACCAGTGAAGCAGTGCCATAGACTCCAGAACAAGAGCTCCACCCATCACAAACAAGTCACTCACATTGTGAAGGCTTGATCGTCTGAGACAACAATTTGGAAACCATATTTATTACTTGCTTAAAAATAAATTTAATTATTCATTATGAGTTTTTCTTTTTAAAAAGATTGCACACACACAAAAAAAAAAACTATAAACTTTTAAAGTTTATTCTGTATCTAAAAAGAAGACTGTTTCATGGGAGTTTTTTTGTTTTTTGTAGCTGAAAAAGTGGAAATGAAAGTAAGACAAAAGATAACACAAATATACTTTTTTAAAATCTAAGATAAATCTGTTATCGGTGATATAAGTTAAGTTGAACAAGTCTTCTCCTATTAACTAGACCCTAGTAAAACCATTTATTAAGCAGTAAATAAAAAAACTTTACAAAGCATAGAGACGAGATGGAATGTAGATGTTACAGAGTCAGGTAATGTGATGGATATTTTATCTGTGTACACCTAACTCTACAATGAATGATAATAGTCATGGTTCTCATATCTGAATCATTCTCTTTCCTTTAATTCATGACTAAGTACTCATTTAATTCACAAAAATCTAATAGGACTTATTGAATTTAACTACATTCACAAAATATTTTGTTAGAAGCATCTGGAGATCAAAAACTATACTTACAGCTGTTCCTTGGGTTTTCTTGTTCCATCTATGAATCTAAGGTTAAGGAATTCAAACATGGGTTGAATGTACAACTATTCAGAAAACATATTTAGGCTTTTAAAAAATACCAAATAAACATTCTTCCAATTAAAACATGATCCAAAGATACAATATGGGTTTTCAAGTATAATTGAAGCAATTCCTGTTTCTTTCAACAAAGGCCGGGCAGTAAAGAATCGTCTTCGCCAAAAGTACTGTAATGGATAATAATAAATTAAAAAAACTAATTGTAATTGACTTAAGAATATTTGATTAAAATAGAAAAACATGCTATCTCTATCTATTGCCAGATAAGAAAATTAACTTTTAGGTGGAAAAAATGTGAATTTTTAGTTTTAAAATAAATGTTTTAATATAATACATACATATTAAAAGATAATGAAGAAATAAAAACCCACCATAAACCCATTAGCTCTCTTTCCTGAAAGTGTTATTCTTAAATTAATTTTTTAAAAACTAGCTGTGTGAATCAGCTAATTTATATCAAATTTGTATTCTGCATTGTGTAGAAACAATATTATCTGGATCAACCTTCACGCGTGAGCATTACAACAATATTCAAATTAGTGTATTAAGGAGAAACAAAATGTGGATTCAAAAATATCCTTTTATTTGTATCTGTCACATTTTGTTTAATTTACACAGCATTATTTGCTTTAAATATTAAAATTTTTTAATATAATAGCCACAAGTAAAAACCTCATTTACACTATCATATGAATATTAGGAAAGTGGCTGACTTTAAAATTTAATTTAGTAAATGTAAGTTATTTTTCTTTGCAATATTTGTAGATTTACTAGACCTTATATATTTTTTAAAAATAAAAAATGTATTAAATTAAATAGCCTAGAGCTTACATGATCCCCAGTTCCTGCCAAGTGAATACAAATAGGTCGCAATGTTTTATGTCGCCATTGAACAGGGAGAATTACTTGAAATCTGTTGAGAAGATAACATGGTAGCATAAAAAATTGTATTAGTTAATATAATTATAATATAATTAAATTACAGAAATTTACTAAAGTGTCACTGAACTGCACGTTTCTTTAAGTTTATAACCATCACAATTACTTTTATTCCAAAAAGATTTTTTTTACTTCTAAGCAAACTGTGATGTTCTGCATTTCTAAATATTTTTGTTTATTAAAACTACTTTTTAAAAAAAAAATTTAAATGCCAAATGTGATCAAGAGACAGGACTGAAAAACTGAGGCTGATGATGTAAAAAAATCATTTTAGTGTGTAAATGAAACTGGAATATAATCGCTAGGCACTTAAGCACAGAAATGAACAGTAAACTCTACATATTTTGCCATAACATTAGATGGTAGAAAGAGTTGCCAACTTTGCATACTTTTCAAGGTCCAAGGATTTTCCCAAATAAATGTGATCAACAAATTTCATTGGGTATCAAATAAAAAGACTCACGTTGCTGTTTCCACCTCTTTGGGCATGATGCCTGGGAGATGATGAACAAAGGGAGATGTAAAATGTCCTTCCAAAATCCGACAGTCTCCATCTTTAGATTCCTTCATGCGTAAACCAAGGCCAGAATTAAGATCATTTTTATGAAAATCTAGTAAATTAATCATGTAAATTAAAAAGGTTTAACAAAAAGTGTAACACTGATTGGAAATATGTAACTTTATAACAATGATTAATGAAACCTTCCCAGGGCTGCAGTATCACCAATCAGTAAATGCGTAGTAAATAGTTTTCACATTAAGCTTCATATGAACAGGGTTTTTGAAACTATTGCTGTTAATCGGTATTTAAGCATATAAATAGCAGAATAAAATTTTTTGCAAAGCTTTTATATAAATTTGTAAAAATAATTTTCAAATAGGTTAAAAGCCACTCTGCTGACTCACATAATGTAATAGTACTGACGAAGTGATGAGAGGATGACCAAAAGAATATTCAATTAATATATTTCAGCATTTTTATAAAATGTCCATAAACGAAAGGCCTGATAATCTATTTATAGATTTTTTTCTAGTTGAAAACAAATCTTAACAAAATTTATTCTTTTTTGTTTATAGAATGTAGTAAAATTTTCTCTTAATCATAACATAAATTTAAGTGTACTAAAGAACAATTTCCATTTAAAATCAAAGCATGTCTTCAAACAAATTTACAAAGCTGTAACTTAACTTTCAATTCTTTTAATGTATATAAATATTCTAGACATATTTTAATTCCTTTAGATTTTGAGACAATAATATTGTTACTAACCTTATCAATGTTTATTAGATAATCAGGTGAGACAAGGTGTTGGCAGGTATCTCTGTTAGATAAAATCTTCCTAAAGGCAAATAGTCTAATGAAAATAATATAGCATTAGTTATTTTATTACATAAATTTTAAACATAAAATAAATAATTCCAATTCAATACTTTTTAATAGTTTATTTTAAAAAAATATTTCCTTCTGACAGTAGAGTATATGAGCACTGCTTCATTATTGTCCTTGTAAAATATTTTACTTGATCATTCATCTCAAGCAAAACAATGCACCTTTTTAAATCTTCTGGTTTGCCCCAGCCATGTGTGAAAAATTTAGTTAGTAGAAGTCTCCTATAAAGCTGGTCAAGTCGACTCATCGACATGCTGTCCAAAGTCTAAATCAGCCAGTGTAGATGCTGGTCAGTCAATGCTCAAACAATGAATTCAGAAAAGTTGCAGTTTCTTAAAATCTGGATTACATTTCTCCAACGTATAAAGTACTGGTTGTGATTAACCTGCACTTGCACTTCTTTATATCACCTGTTAACAAAATAATTCAAAATTTAATTTCTTTACATTTCTATTAATAAACCTGCTGAAATTGTAAATTTCTTGACATACTGAATATCAACAAATGAAAAAGCCTATTCCACTCAACAAATGGTGTGTTCTCAAAATTGCTCTATTATGAATAAATAACCTTGTTAAAATCAAGTTTTCTAAAATACTGACATTTATGCAATACCAGGAAATTTCTTCAATATTCAGTATTAGGTCATTCAGCATCAACAGAATGCACTTTTGGGATTATACCATTCTGCCTAAGTTGTGTCAGTGCAGGGACTTGTATGATCCTGGGTTGGATTTAATTATCTTATATTTACCTATACATTATATAAGATTACTGAATCCTTTGTTTAGCCATGGTTTATGTCTAGTCTTGCATTTTTATAAGAGCTTCGAAAGTTAATAGTGTTGGTTTTCCTGGCTTATTTAGGAAACCCAGTCCACAGTTGTGAATGTCAACAGCAATGTAAAACCTCGATGCTTTGGATTTAACCGCAGCTAAGTTTCTAATTTTTATTTTATATTCGTTTTATTTGTGTTTTGTATGTCCATTGAAAAAGGCTCTTTGCCGAAACGTTCACTGTTTTGTTATGTCCTGTCAGGCTAACCCTTACCCTGTTTACGTCTTTTCCATTTATTTTTTTAAGCAATGAATCTTGCAGTTCTTTTAAGAATTTATCACAATTTCTCATTAAGTTTTTTCTTTGGTAGACAGGTGTACAGTAATGTACAATAATAGTTATTGTTACAACTTATCTGTTACAGACGCTCCTTCTATAAATAAGATTTAAAAATTTATTGCATCCTACAATTATCACTATCCATGGTTCTTGACCAGTCAGACTAGTCTGCAATTTCTTAAGACTTTTAAAGTTGATAGCATAAAGTGTTTGTTTTCCAGGTTTCCTCAGTCAGGCTACCCATTCCACATCCAAATTTGGGAAGAATTTTAATCAGTATGAGTACTCAGTGGTTGTGCTTGCAAATAAGTTTATAATTATAAGGAATAAGTTTATAATTATATGAAAGAGTTTTCATTCTTTAGTTTTTATCCCTAGCACTGTCCTATAAAATCTTAAGTCATAAGGCCAATGTGGAACACCTTGGTCAAGTGGCAGCACGCTTTACTGGCGTACTGATGGTCACGAGTTTGAATGGTGAAGGCAAGGATTTGTTCCCGGGCCTTGGGCGTCCCTGAGTCACCCAGCTCCAAATGGCTACCTAAAAATAGTTAGGAGGCTGGGTAATGCGTGGAACCCTCATAGCTGAGGCCTGTGACCGCTGCATCACTTGCCAACAGATCATCCATCATGGTATGTGGACGCAATTATCTTCTGCATAGAAGGAGCGTCTGTATATCTAAGATAAGATACGAATGTGACTATACTATGACTATGATTATGATGTGAATGTGATGTCAATGAACACATTGTCTACCAACCAGGACCAGATGCAGCAGAGACAGAATATTTTTATTATTATTTATTGTTTGGTGTTTAGAATTAGTCTAGTATTATATTAAATAATATTATATTTTAATGAAATTAATTAATTAATGATTATTTATGTGGTGTCCAAGTGATAATTATTTATTATAATAAAAATAATAAAATTAATAAGATTTAGAAAAGTGAGTGTTCAGTGATGAAAATCTTAACACTTCTGAACAGGAGAACATTCTATAACTATACTATAACTATAGTATAGTATAGTCTAACTTTAATATTGCTTTTTAGTCTTTTTAGTAGTTGCTAGTTTAGATACAACACGGCATACAACACACTTCAACTATTTAAATTATACTATTATTTACTTATACTGTCAGTCACTACAGTTACAGTGTCATACTACTCTGACTCAAAGCTCAGTACTTCATTACTCATACTGAGTTACTGAACTTGGACTAGCGCTAGGTCTAGGCCTAGGCTAGGTCAAGGTGTATATGATTAATATGTCTAAAATAAATGAAAGAGATTACAGTAATTTAAATTGCTTAAATTCTGATAAGCTGTTTTACGTCAGTTTTACCAGGAGGAAAAAATTTATGTTATTCATTTTTACCTTCGAAAAGTAAGTTAAAACTTACCAAAAGGTCGTTTTCCTTTGCCTTTTGACTTTTGATTTGCCTTTTCGAAAGGGGAATTACCGGAAGCAGATTTTTCGCTTACTAAAAATTTGGATTAAACTGCTCGTTACTAATGCATGTCACTACACATTTGTGTGAAGAAGATCTGTTGTACCTGCCCTGGTATATTATTATCCTTTGCTTTGCTACAGCCATAGTGGCTATAGTTATAGTACTATGACTATAGTCTATACTATAGACTATAGTATAATTGGCTATATTGAATATTGTATACTAACTATAGATATATTGAATTGCATAATCTATAAATTTAGTCCTTTAACGAAAGTGTTTATAAGTGCAAGGATTTAATTGTAGGTATCCTGCAGGTTTAAGTTTTAAATTTAAAGGTGTGGTACATTACCAAATTTTCTCTTGAGAAGTTTAGTCTTATGACTGAACTTATGACTTATGATGTCACCAGGCATGATTAGGATGTTGCTAGACTTTGGTACTAGTTGTAGTACTAGTATTGCTGGCGTTGGCCATAGCCGTATCGCTAGCCAGGAAACTTCTGCTTCAACTACACTAGTCTTAGCCACTCTTACTCTTAGCAGTAGACAGTCGACACTAAGAAAGAACTAAGTCGGGTTAAAACCTATATCTCCGACCGGGCCGACCTTATCGGTGGCCATCTTGTTGCTATGGCATGTCACCGGCCCGGAAAAATAGTGCGAGGCCCGTGAATTTTCAGAAAATTCTAAAGCTATGCCTAACCCAAACCCTAAAATTAAAATAACAACTATCCTTCATAGCAACGGGAAGAGACGCGACGCTCCGGTCGGAGATATAGGTTTTAGCCCTAAGTCGCTATAAGACTATACTATAACTATAATTTCTAACTCTTTTTTATATTTTATGGAGTGTCTACTGCTACGACAAAGTAACGGCAGACAACCCGCGCGGATGTGGCTGGTGCTACGACATGTCGTAACGCCAGCAACATCCGCCCGGGTTGTCTGCCGTTACGACCGACATGTCGTAAACAATTTTCTGTATTTTCAATTATGCTATTACTAATACTTAAATACTAAACTATAATTCTCAAAATGAAATATCATGATCACTAGATAAGCTTATTAATGAATTTTAAAGGATTAAAAAAAATCTAGATTGAGCCATTAAATGAAAAACAGTTATAAATTAAAAAAATTACACTTTCTCAGCAGCTTCGCTAGATCAAGTGATAGTCCGGTTGCTTTGGAAATTATATACTACTATCGATAGCGGGATCGAATCCCGCTGCCGTCATGTCTTTTTTTAAAATTTCATTTATTATTATTATTTTTAAAATCATAATGAGTATGCTGATAATTTTTGTTATTATTCTGAAAAGCAGATACGTTGAATAAATCTGTTAAAATAAAAATATTTAGATTTTAGACATGTCGTAACGCTAGCAACATCCGACCGGGTCGTCTGCTGCTACGACAGTCGTAAAAATGTGATATGTGCTTACTTACAGTTACGACTAAAGCTGTATTTAATTATGCTAATACTACTTTTTTTTTCTTCTTTTGATTTGTGAGTTGACACTCAGTCGGCATCATCAACGAAAAAGGTGAGGCGTGAGTTTAAAAAAAGTACTATAAACCATCACTGTTACTTAATATTTTTGAAGATTTTTTGAAACATTCTCTGAATTGAAGGCATCGTGAAAAAGTGCTGAACGCAAGCGGGGAAAGCATGATTTGAAGCCATTGTCAGACGAAGGAGGCATAGTGCATCGTACCCCGCAGACTTGCTCGTCATAAAAAGTGCAAAGAGAGGCGGGGGGGGGGGGTGCTGAGAAAACGGACACAAACAGCAACACGAAGTAATAGTATTAATAGTAATAGGGGGGGAGGCGAGTAAACGAGGAGTCTTGTGCAGTTGTTATTACCTGCCCCCCTCCTCAATAGTAATAGTAATAGAGTGAAAATGAGGTAGAAGGATGAATGGAATGGTTTCCTGTGACAAGTCTGCACACGGCACATTTTATTATTCCACACGAAACTAATTATTTTAGGCCTACATTCTTGCGATTGTGTACGAATCGTTGCTTGAGGATTTTCATTTACGGCTTTAGGCTTTACGGTATACTAAATTTTAATGGATCGGCATCACTTACACAAGTATACTATTGACTATAGTATAGCAAAATCGGCTGATATATTTATAATCGGTAGACCAATATTATATTAAAATTAAATCTATTTAAATAAATTTAGATTTTAGAATTAATGCACACACAAATAGTGTCGTATTATAATATATATACGTATACAATATAAAGAAGAGTTTTGTTAAGATTTAATTCTTTCCAGGTGTCTACTGCAAAGAGTGACTTAAACTAGTCGTAGCAGAAGTTGCGTATGTCGTAGCACTAGTTTCCTGACTAGCGCTATGACATGTCGTAACGCTAGCAACATCCGACCGGTTCGTCTGCTGTTACGACATGTCGTAGCACTAGTTTCCTGACTAGCGTTACGACCTGTCTTAACGCTAGTAACATCCGACCGGGTCGTCTGCTGCTACGACAAAATTGTCGTAGCGCTAGCCACATCCTATATTTTATACTCATATTCATATATATTATATATAATATATTAATAGATCTGGGCTTATTTAGGATGTTGCTAGCGTTACAACATGTCATAGCACTAGCACTAGCCAGGAAACTGCTGCTATGACAATGACATGACATGTTGTAGCAGCAGACGATTCGACTGGATTTTGCTAGCGGCTAGCGTTATGACATACAGTGACATACACAACTTCTGCTACGACTAGTCACTTAGTTCTATACTATAACTATAATAATAAAATATCTTAATCTTAACAATCACTTCTTTATATTTTATACGCATATAATACGACTATAATTATTAATAGATCTGGGCTTTTATTTAATATTGGTCTACTGATTATATCGGCCGATTTTGCTATACTTGTGTAAGTGATGCAGATGCCAAGTACTAAAATTTAGTAGACACAGTAGAACGTAAATGAAAATGCTCTAGATAGCAAAGATTCTGGCACAATTGCAGGAATCTTAAGCAATTCGTTTCGTGTGAAATAAAAAATGTACCGTGTGCAGACCTGTCATTGGAAACCATTCCATTCATTTTTATCCTTCAACCTCATTTTCACTCTATTACTATTACTATTGTTTTGTTCTTGTTGTTTCATTCATAAAAGTTGACCGTGTGCAAAATTTATTTAACTATTGGTTAAAATTACAATTGTAAGTCAAAGCCAAAGGTTGAAAAAGAGTTGTTTTTTTATGATATTTAAAGTATATGCAAATTTGTCCACTCTGATTCTTCTGTTTTCCTTTACATAGCCTAAATTACAATCAAATTGATGTTGATGCCTACCCGTTGTTTCTTCATCACATAGAGTTCTTTCCTACTCGAAGAGTTCAATCCATTTATCAATCTTGCCTTGCCTGGGATAAACAGTTTTCACCATATTGTGCTTGCATTAGATAAACAATGTCCACAGGTTTAACACCTTCCGCAAAAAAAAAAAGCTACTCACTGACCCCATTTCCTCCTTGATTGAGCTATCATTGTCATGTTTAATGACCTGCTACACTTCCAAAGAATACAGCAAAAAATAAGAATTGTTGGACACAAGCAGCGTTGCTGTGTTAACAATCTCTCAAAAGAGAAATTTTATTTTAAAATCCCTTTACATTTTTACTATATTATTATTATATCATGTATGTTCTTCGACCCCTGCCCTCCTACATCTAGTCCCTAATATCTTCACAGAGTATCTTTTGCAACAAGTGAATTATTTGACCTCAGAATAATCACAACCCTCTTAATATAAATTCAAGCTAAAAGAATAAATACATGGATTGTGGATTCTCTTTCTCATGATAAGACATGGAAATAACCTATAATTTTAAGTGACTTTGTAAGAGTTATGTAGTCAGTACACTTCTGACACCATGTAATAGTAATTGCTAGTCAAGTAACATGTCTTCAACACTTTGTGGTCTGGGTAACAACTCTTTAATCTATCCTTCAATCAACCCCTGGTTATATCGTCAACCTCACATTCATAGCCAGCCATCTGCCACTTCACCACTACACACCATTACCATTCACCTCACAAACCATGTGTTTCATACTCAGTGAACTCGCATGATAATACCATGTCAATACATCAACACAACACCTCACTTGCAATTTAATCTCTTAATTTAATATAATATATAATTTGAACGTGTAAACACTTTAAATAAAGTCATTCCATACAAATAGAAAAATTAATCTGCTCATATTTGGAATGAATAGTTAAAAAAAAAAAATTCCTGTAAATTCATTTAATTATGTCAGAAAAATTACTAGCTTTGCATTTTTCATTATGAAAAACACAGGCAGATTCATAATTTAGTGTATTATTAAATTGATAGTTACTAATATCTTAGTATATTTTTTAACATATATTTTAACCAATCAAAAACTTAGAAAGATCTTTGTAAAATAAGTGTAGTGTCACCTCTCTCTCAGCTCATGTACAGGTGTAAAACCTGAAAAAAATATGTTGAAAAAAATGTTCAGAATACAAGTATTATTACTTAAAACTTTTTACTTTGTTTTGAAGTATGAAACCTTGTCATTTTTTATAATTTGAGGAACATTATACAACTAAATTTCAGTCTTTTGCCAAATGATTATACATATAAATATATGATGTAATATTATTTGCTATTTTTAAGAAATCACTCATGATGAGATCAATAAAAATTTTAAGTTGACTTCTATTGTCTCGTTGATATTATAAAGTCAGAAAAAAAGTATTTATTCTTTTTAAGATAAATTGGAATTTATTAAAGGACTTTGCCATGTTGCAACCATTCATTCATATACTGAATGCACAAAGAAACATATTAGCTAGTGGTTCTCCAAGAAGAAAACAAATATTAGAAAATGTGGTAAGTTTACTTATTGTCTTTTGTACATTTTATAATGAAGTTATCATAAAATTATCGTAACTTTAAAAAACAGAAGCATTAATGTCACTTTTTTCAAATAGTTTTAGCAACATTATTTCTTAGCTTTTGGTTTTAAAAAAAAGGATATTAAACATTAATGGCCATAGTCATCAGTTCTTTTTGTGGGACATATTCAAAAATACTCATACTTTTTAAACAAAAGTCAACTTTGCCAAAATAATTGTATGTTTTGTTTACTTAACAGATTTGTTTTATATTAAATGCATTTATAAACTTGTTAGTGTGTGTATATATAATTATAGATATATATTGCTGTTTTTATAAAAAGCATGTGAACCCAGCTGCTGAGTTATATTAAAAATTTTAATACATGCTGTATTGATTTTTATATTGGATACGTTTAAATAATGTTGTGGTCCATAAAAAAAAAGTAATTATTATGAATAATTCATAATACTTTTACTCATAGTTAATTGGTTTTTAATCCAACTGCATCTAAAATGCGAACAATTTCTTTTGTTACAATAACAGATCTCATTAGGAGACTATATTATAATATTATAAATGCTGGTGGCTGACTTACTTTAAAAATGTAAAATATTGCAAAGATCTACACACTGAAATCATTCCATTAATAAATTAAATATTCCTCTTGTATTTTCAATACTAACTAAAGCTTAAATTTCTAAAAATTGTTTAGAATAATAAATTTAGAAAACAATAAGCTATTATTTTTAGATTGAATTTGAAATTTTAAAAACTGCATATATTTGCCTTAAATAAATAAAATGATATAATTTTTAAATATTATTTTAGCAAATTGTATTTTATTTTTTTAAAAAAATTATTAGGGCTGTTATCAATTAATTTGAATTTAATCGTTAACTTTTGAAATTCAAAATTACCAAATAATTAATCGATAATTTTGATTAAAGCTAAAAATAAAATGTATGACGTCATCAAACTGAAATTTTAAGGGAAGTAACAAACACAGGCAATTGACATTTTTTAAAATTTAAATATAAGTAGTTCAACATAATGTCAATGAATTTAAATTTTGTTATTGTTAATTAAGTAAAAACAATATTTAACTTTTCAATCATTTTCCTCATAAAAACAGCTTATTTTAAAGTTTACACTTTATTTGTATATTTTTTCAATGGAGAAATTTGCTTTCTTTACGTACAAACTTTGTATGTAAAGAAAGCAAACTCTTGTTAATTATTAATAATTTATTATTTATTTATAAATCGTCAGAATTGTTTAAAACATATTCTTTAAATTTAATAGCTATTTTATCTATTAAAATAATTTTAATCGATAAAAACTTTTACAGATTAATCGAGAAGTTAATCAATAATTTCCGTAGCCCTAAAAATATATATTGATTCTCTTTCACATTCTCATTTTAGGGCCTTAAAATTGAAGTGATCCCATCAACATTTGAGGAGAATTTAGAAAAAGCCAATTTTACACCAGAAGAATATGTTTTAGAAAATGCAAAATTAAAGACTTTAGAAGTAGCCAAAAGGTTGAGCCAAAATCAGGTAAACATTAAATGCAAGACAAATAAAATATTAATATTACTGTATTCTCCTCTTGCTAGATTTTGTTCTCATAATTGTTTTCCTTAGCAGCTAGATTACTGTAAATATTTTAAGAAATGTTTGAAAGGCATAGTGCATCACTATAATATAACAATTCAAATAATTTACTTATCATTGAAATTCAAGATGAAAATATTTCAATGAGTTTTATAATAATCCATTTTTATGTAGATAAAAAAAAAACATGATACTTTTAATTTAGACAGGTCATTTTGAACAATTTATTTGTTTGAACTGCCCAGTGGCAGTCCTTAAACATAGAGACTCGCATGCTTTGTAGGAGTGGTGCCCAAATTGTAGCGAGTCAAAGTAAGGAAATTACACCCCTCCTAGTGAGATCAATTTTAATTTTAGTGGGAGGCATTTTTGACCTTGTCTTGGGTGCCCAGGTGGCCGCTCTGTGGGGTTTCTTTGCTGTTAGGTTCCTTTGGGGGAGGGCACAGGGTGGGGGGGGGGCTTTCCGGGAAGATCCATGAAGAGCTCAAGGGTTGAGGCTGCTGACTTTTCCCACATGTTAGTTCATTTGTTTGAACTAAACCTATTTTGTCTAAGGACCTTAAATGTTAATTAAAAAATAAATTGCAAACATTTCAAAATTTCGACTATTTAAGATTTTAAAATTGAAAAATGTCTTTCTGACACGTTTTTAACTGAAGTTTTTTGAGTTTCCAATTAATGATAATGCAACCTAATGGCATCAAACACTGAATTAACTTCAGAACATTCCTGATCTCATCATTGGCTGTGACACAGTTGTATTTCTGGATAGTCAAATTATAGAAAAGCCCAGAGATAAGGAGGATGCAGTCAGGATTTTAAGTCGGTCAGTAATGTAAAATCTGTCAATGCTCATATTTATTAATTATCACTTTATTCAGTGGCGTAGCTTGAGCTTTTGCCGCCCGGGGCGGTCTTT
>MUZC01001200.1:183297-197107 GCA_002072015.1 Radix auricularia | reverse complement strand
ATTTTGGCACATAATTAAGATACTGATACATATATGAACAATCTAAATTATCTGCTCTTTGGAAAACCTGGATATTTTGGCACATAATTAAGATACTGATACATATATGAACAAAGTTAAATTATTTTAGGAGATTAATTTAAATTTTAGCTAAACATTTAAGTTACTTGTGATTTAAAAAATTAAATGATTAGTTTTTATTATAGAGTCAACTAATATTTGTATTAGCTATAAAAATTACAAGAGTTGGCACAGCCAAACCTGAGCTTTTTTTCTGGTGGAACTCTTCAGAACAGCGTTCTGGCATCTTTTTCACCCACATATTTTTCTTTTTTAATACATGGAATGTTTGGTCTTACTGATTTTTCAGGTAAAGTTGAATGTGAGTTCCAATACATTTTTAAAGAAAAAAAAAAAGCACTACACATACTTATGAAAGACACTGATCAACTACGGTAGTCCATGTTGATAGTGTGTTGTTTGATAGACGGACATGTTAATAGTGTGTTGTTTGATAGACGGACATAAACAGTCCTATGTCCTAGATGGGATATTAATGGATTATGTTTAAAGAAATTACCCATTTAAATTTGTTCTCTTTCACTCTAAAAAAAGAAATCTAGCTGCACACAAAAATTGGGTACAGTTAAATTTGTACTTGAAGATCGTTCTCAATTTGATTGTGCATTTTATGTCAACAGAATGGAGACGGGTGAGGAGCCCTTAGTAAACACAGTAGCCAACATATTCAAACAGCTTTGTTATGACAACAGAGATCAACTCTCGGCTGGCATCATTGTAGCGGGTTGGGATAAACGTAATGGAGGACAGGTAAGTGGATTGAATTTTAATATTAGATATGTATGCTACGCGGCAGACTTTTTTCTGAATAGGGCAAAGAAAGAGGGGAAAGAACGGACAAACAAACTACAGCATGAAGAAATCAAAACAACGCTAGTGAACATCAGTGGAGGGGGGACCACTAATGCATTGTTGGTCTTGAGTCATTAGCACTGTGGTCATCTACCTGCCCACCACCCTAGCTTGCCAACCATAAACAGTGATTGGCCGACCCTAGTGAGGGTCAGCCATGTTTGCAAAAATGTGGGAAAAGAATGGACACAAACAAACACTTTTAAAAGCTAATGTTTTCGCCGGGGCTGGAAACCAGGAGCTTCCGTGTGTAAGACGGACGTGACAACCACTTCACTACAATTCACATGTTATGCTGTGAAGGAACAACACAAGTGAACGCAAGAACCATTGTTTGTCTCAGGGAAGGGAAAAACACGCATATATATATATATATATATATATATATATATAGATAGATAGATAGGGGTAAATCTACCTTCAGGATTTTAGATAAAAATATTTTATTTAATCAGGGCTTTCATCAAACTGGACATCACAAGACAACAACGTTTTTTGCAAAAAGCCTTCCGCAACAAAGGAAAAGAAAAAAACAAAAAGTAATATCAAATAAACTGAACAATTAGCTTGGATGTTATCCAACAAAAAGAAAAAGGGTTGTTTGTTTTATATTTTATGTATACCTACGACCTACACCCTAGACATAACTTGTTAAAATAATACACATGTTTAACAGATGTTCACTCATGACTTGTTCAATTATTGGCTCTCATAGCTAATATACTGTTGGCTGAATTTTATATTTTATTTTATATTATATATTAATTAGACTTGTTCTGTGGGAATATTAACTCATTTCCTACTATTGCGACTGAATGCGCCATACCCCCCTCGCTACTAATGCGCCCAAAAGCGCCATGGCGTCTAGCAACGCTCATGCATCACGCGACCTTGCGAGAAGCATCGTTACCGTGCGAATAGCCTTCAATAGCTCTCCGCTTTTTGAAAAGTAGAAACCTCGCTGATTTAGTTTTTAAAAAAACGGATGTTTATATCATTTACGGTTCGAAAGTTGTGTGGCTTAGAAGTCGGACTATGTTTGGTGAAATTTGTGGTTTCTGAATATTTTGATGCAATGGCCTTTCATTTTCTTGACTATTTAATTGCTGCTGCAACGTCTAATTATGCAGCAGTTAATAACTCAAACAATTAGGAAGAATAGACTTTGATAGTGATACTGATATTACTGATAATAATAATAATAACTGATCCGAATCAAGCTAACGAGAGTGATGGAGACACTGACACTGTCTCTGAAACTTGGTCACACAAGTTGATCAGTTTTACAGACAAGCTATATAATTTTAATGAAATAATAGGGGAAATCATTTTCTCCCTACTGACAGCAGTCCCATAGACTACTTCAAGCTTGTCTTGAACTCTGCCATAAGAGTTGTTAAATGCTAAAACAAACAATACGCGGAGCCGCTGCAAACAGCCAGAAAGACACCTTGTGGAAGGAGGTTACTAATGAGGACATATATAAATTCCTCTACATCAATATCATGATTAGAATCAAGTAACCAATTACAAAATTGAATTTGCCAGTGGATATGATGTTTTTCGAAGTACATATGGACGATAAAACAATAAAAAGTGATAAACAACGGAGGTAGATGCCCAAAAACAGTGATGTAAATTTTCAAAAAACACTTTTCCAGATTTATATAAAATATATTTGTGAATAAAAGTGCATCAACCTATACATTTTTTAAAAGCTCATCCAATTTTCTTTCTTTTGGTGCATGTTTTGTTATTTTAAATTTTCATTTAGATGTTAAAAAATATTTTTATTTAACATGGGGGTGCATGTTCTTGAGAGTAATCTCCCTTTGCTTAGTACTCCAGGGGGTGTTTTGGTTTTTGTGCTTAGTAGCAAATGAGTTAAGCCACTAGAAAGAAATGAGAGATCAATTCTTACAGTCTTCAAGGGCTTTAAAAAAACATCAGTTATCTCCCTTAGATATTTTTTTAAAAAAAATATCCCTAAAAAATTATAAATTTGTTTCATTCAAACTCCTAACAAATGTTTATAATATGAATAATTTTTAACAAAGCTCTTACTATAACATAATAATATTCCTACGTATAGACCTCATCAATTCATTCTTTGAATATTCCAAGATACTTGAAGTCACTTCACGCTATGTCTTACTTGGTTACAAATAAGTGAAAGTATTCCCCTATAACATTGGTAATACAGCTTGGTTTACGTCAATTAGCATATTTAATCCATTTAACATTGCATGGTAATTAAACTGGAATATCAGTGGCATGAGGAGGCCCTGAAAAAGGTTTCCTAAACACTTACTGCTCAAACAAGATTATTTACTGCAGCTGAATTTATCTATCTCTATTTAGTGGCTCAATTTAGACAATATTCAAAGAACCTTAGCATTATTCCTGGCACTCTGGCTTCGTTGTATGTAGTGTTTGGATAATGATGGAAACAATGGAATCCAACGGAGAAATATCTAATGGGAAATGAACTCGCTAGTTACAATATTGACATTGTTGCTTTTAGTGGGATTCGATTACCAGGTGAAGGTAAACCGTGAAAGGGGGTCTGCGTAAACTTAATTTTTTTATTATTTTTTTTTTTGGAGGGGGGAGGAAGGGAAGAATATAGTGAGTCTGGTGTTGATTTTGCTGTGAAGGCAACATTAATTGGTAAACTGGTTAGTGTTTCAAAGACAGACTCATCATCAGTCGTTATGCCACAACAATGACCAACCCTGATGGAGTTAAATCTAAAGTCTTTGATTATCCTAACAATTATAACTTACTTTCTAACAGCTCACAAGCTCATCGTTCACGGCAAGTTTTTTACTATAAATCCCTTTTATATGAGACATAACTAAAAATATTGATTATGTTCAACATAATATGCACCGCGCGACAGACCGTGACATATTCCTGTGACTTCAAGGGCTGGAGTGAAACCAGTGACCCGTGGCTGTCAACTATAGCAGACTGACTTCACACGCTATATAGAGATAACTAAAAATGCTTTAATTTAATTACGGTACATTCGATCGATCTGAAATTTTATTACAACGTATTGTTAGGTGACACAAGTCTATGTGCAAATATGCAGCTCGATAGGATCATTTTTTTACCACGACAAGACGGTGAAGTTAATTTAAGGGAATTAAAAATAGCTATAGGTCTTTCATCATGTGGCAAAGCCACAGGTTCAGACTCCATTACATGTGAAGTACGTAAGGAAAAGGGCTTTATGTAATAAATTGGAAGCAGCAGCATGGGACCGAGGCTGCCGGTGTGCACCTGCCGCAGCAAACTATGAAACAAACAGACCCAAATTTACTGAATGAAAAAAGACTGGCTAGTAGTAACCAACATCCTGTCCGTCTCTTGTCCATTCTGTGGACCAAGATCTTGGGGCAAGACTGGTGTCGTAAGCCACTAACTACCACAGCTATCCTGGCCGTCTCTTGTCCATTCTGTGGACCAAGATCTTGGGGCAAGACTGGGGTCGTAAGCCACCAACTACCACAGCTGATAAGTAGGATGTGTCAAGTGGTCTTCATCCATCACAACAGACAACCAAAAAATATTGATGGGTGGTTATAACTTATAACAGAGGCATAAATATGGAACTGTTCCAGTTGATATCAAATCATCATGTTCAGTATTGTTAATGCAAAAAGATTCTTAGAAAATTGTTAACCATTTAAGAAAATCTTCAGTTTAAAAAGAGCTTTCAGTTTAAATAAATTTTATTAGATTAAAATAATTTTTTTTATAAACCTAACTATTGATCAGCAATCACTCACTTGTTATCAATTAAAGGTGAATCCAATAAAATTCTGTTATATTTTTTAAAAGAATTAAAGAATATAATTTTTGTATTAAAATATAAAACCACTTAGCAGATTTTAATGATAAGATTCATATTTCATTGGTGCCTTTTAATCTTCATAAAGATTTATAATGCTAATAATAAAAAGAAAGACTCTAAAAGTTTTGGTCAGTCCAAATTTTTAAAGATTCTCTTTCAACTTATAAGTCTGTGAGGTTTGATGGAAAGTATGTAGTTGTAACATGAATTTGTTTACAGCTTGCAAAGGTGACTATTTTGATGATGGCTTATCTCTGTTGTATTATTGTCTAAAAATGATTCTAATGTACTTTGTTATGATTTGCTGAAATAAAAGCTGCTGGATTTGGGGGTTAATCATTTGTGTAAAGTTGATAATACAAATATTTAAATTCCTATTTGTCTTTTGGGGTATTTAAAACAAATAAAGCATCACGAAAAAGACCTTTAAAGTCAATTATCTTTAAGAAATAAGAGTGCCATGACTCTAATCATGCTAGAATATCATGGACTCATGGGCCATACAAGAAACATCAAAAAGTTTTGTTTGTTTTTGTAGTATGAGATTACATGTACTAGAAAGTTAAAAAGAATTTTTTTTCAATGTGTGTTTGGCAAAAAATAAAATAAATTCACTGCTTACTGTCAGAAGAATAAATTGTTTGATTTCACTTTAACTTACAGATGTGTATTAATTACTTAAAAATAAATTACTTTGAATGCCACTGTAATCTTATATTCTGCAGGTCTACTCCATTCCCATTAGTGGGATGTTACATCGGATGCCATTCTCTATTGGTGGATCTGGCAGTACTTACCTGTATGGGTATGTGGATGCTCAGTATAAGCCCAAGCAGAAGAAAGAAGATGCTCTAAAATTTGTTGCCAATTGTAAGTTTTTTTCTTGATGCCATTTTTTCCCTAGTTAATAGTAATGTGGGGGGGTACATTTTAACAATGTTTAGCTAAATTGAGGAATATAGTTATTATATTTGGGGGCCAGTTTAATTGGCCCCAGACAAAATATTTGCATTTTTTTAAAAAAAAATTACATTTTTGTTGTTGCATTTTAACATTTCTTCAACTTTTTCACCTTTTAAGAAAGGGCTCAAGTTGTAAAATTATTTCTTGTGATGTAGTTATGTTACTTCTTCTCAAGAAACAATTTTGACTTGGTACCATATAGAGTACCTGTCATTAAGTTCTTTCTTGTGATGCTATTATTATTGTTTCTTGCGAAATAAAACTGACACTGAATCGGTCAGTGAAAATAATAATATAATATTTGAGTATAGTCTTATTACATTAACATCTGTTATTAAAATGTAATTACTTCATTAAGAAAATCAAGACTAAGTTTGTTAATTGTCATCAGCCGTGTCCCTTGCCATCAACCGTGACGGGTCCAGTGGAGGTATCATCAGACTAGCGGCCATCTCGAAGGATGGAGTTGAAAGATTCACTCTGACAGGGGACCAGATGCCCAAATTTTATGAGGACAATTGATTGTCATTGTCTTAGTTTCACACATGTATCAGTTCATATGGTTCATTGTCATGGAGCGTTGTGTGGTTTACATTTCACAGTTGTTTCTTTTCTGGTTTTCTTTGTGTGTGTAAATCTACACAGAGTGAGAATCTTTGAAGGTGATAAATGACATCAATTATTTCAACCAGCCTAATGAAGAGTGTTTTCATTTAATAAATTTCAAATTAAATCATAAATTATCTTTTAAATAAATTATAAATTAATATTAATTTATTATTTAATTTAGCAAAATGTGTTTTAAAACAGTAAAAGAGCAACTTAAGAATATGATTAACAGTTTACATTCTCAAAATTTAGCTTTTAAAAAAGAAAACAGTGAATAGTCTCCCCTTGTTTAAAAAATTATATTATGTAATAGTAATAGTTAAGACTTTGTCATATTGCAGTGAGATTTGTGGAATCATTTTATCCAGCTATTAATGACATGATCGATGTTTAAATTAATAAATAACTGGAAAATAAATGCTTGTCACATTCACAAACTAGTTCATTTTTTATTTCTGAATTAGTTACTATTTTTTTAATTGCCACCCCTACTTCAAGCCTTTTAAAAGTTGTGATGTATACTTCATTGAAAGGAAGTAGCTAACCACACTAATGTTTGATTTATTTTGATTTTTTAAAACTTTTGACCCTGTATCTTCATAATGACAAATAATACAGTTACGTGAACCACTATTTTGTACAGATAGAAAAGGCTTTGATTGTGAAAGTCATTAGCAAGTTTGACCTCTCCAGCACAAGCAGAAGTGAGTTTAAATAAGCTCACAATCATACCTGACTGACAGACGGGAGAAGTGAGTTTAATAAGTCTGGGGAAGAAACTAAATTATATTTTATAAAAATGTATGCTCAAATAGGAATGCTAAAAAAATTATAACATTTAAATTATTAAAACCTATTACATTTACACCTAAGTTGGTATAGCAATTAATTTTTAAAAATCAATAAAACTAAGGAAATTTAGCTTTAAGATATTAGAATCAAACCATTTTGTTTTGATACATTTCTGTGGGGGTTTTTTCTCAATTAATTTCAACAAACTTTAATTTACATCATACCTGTACTGTACTTTTAAAAAAAATCCTTTCCTGAAAGAAAAAAATAGTGTTTTTTAAATATATTTAACATTTTTTAAGTGTACAAATTAGAGCTGAGGAAATTAACGAATACTTTCTTGATTAATAAATTATTTTATAATTTTAATGATTAAATTAGTTTTCAATTATTAATCGACCCATCACTTACAAATTAAAGTCAAAAAGTTTAAAATTATATATTAAATAATAGCGGCCTATAAATAATAACGAATTTCCTGACGTTTACAAAAACATTTTGTTTTTTTAACTATTGATTGACAGGAATGGTCAAAATATTGATAAAGTTTGTCTACCATTGTTCTAACACTTCGCCTACTTATCAAGCCTAATGAAAAGCGTATTAAGCTAATGGCAGGAATGGAGTCTGACTAAAAGTCAGAAAATGACAACAGCTCTTCTGATGAATTACTGCATTACAAAATGGAGATGAAAGTTCCTGAATCAACTAACCCTCTACAATGGTGGAAACTTAATGAACACTGATATCCGATAATGTCATTCCTAGCCATGACCGTTTCGTGCATACCAGTTACCTCAGTTCCACGTAAAGGATTGTTTAGCTCGGTTGGTTATATTGTCAATTAGACCCGATCATCACTTGAACCAAATAATGTCAACACTCTTGTCTTTTTTCGTAGTTGGTTAAAGATGACATACAAAGGAGATATTCCAGTGTTTTTTAGCTTTTTAACAAGAATATTTAAGAAGAGTTATATCATACATTTAAATTTTTAATCAATTAAGTGTTAATTTTACAAGAGTTAACCATTAAATTTAAATGAATCCTTAACAGCCCTACTACAAACCTTTGGATATTCTATTTGAGATTTGGTTAAAAAATCCAACTTAAAGGACATACAGCTCAAGCTTTTTTACATGGTCATACATATTTTAACTATATATTTGGGGGTTTTTCAAGCAATATGTTTTGAGTTTCTATGGAAAATAGAATTCATGAAATTGAAATATGCAGACTAGATGACACATTACTTTTCAATATTAACAATTATTAACATGAATTCTTTTGTTTGACGTCAGCTTTAAAGTAGTGACATTCAAACATCTTACATAAAATGTTCCCTCTGAGGTTCGTTGGACCATGTGCATAGTAACAACACTTGTGTCTATAGTTGCACAGCATCCTGTGTGTAATATTTTACCAATCTGCTGCACGGTTTATTCTAAACTGCTGCATGGCGTCGGTCAAATATCTGCTCAGCAGTGCAGCTTAAAAGGGAAACGTTGCTTACAAATATTTTATTTCCTGTTCAAGTAAAAGGAACATTTTCCTACGGGTTAGGGTTAAGCTTAAAGGGAAACGCTTACAAATATTTTATTTCGTGTTCAAGTAAGAGGAACATTTTCCTAACACATATCCGTTTTTTTAAAAATGAAATGTATATAGTGCTCTATTTTTTTAATACCTTTTGGAACAAGTTCTTGTTTTTATATTTTACACTGTATTTGGTTACAAAAGTCACACTTTGGCCATTCATCAGTGAATAAGTATATATGTTGGGTTTTTTTTTTTTAACTTTGAAAATGTGTCTACTAATAAATCTTAAATGTTTATTAGATTTTCATTTCAAAATATTCTTTAGAAGTCCCTAATGCAGTTTATTCTTATACTAACACATTTCTGTATCTAATAAATACCTTTTTTTTTGCTGTATAAGACGCACTCTTCTTCTCCAAAGGTGTGTGTGTGTGGGGGGGGGGGGGGTGTTGGTAGATACGTATGTGACTATTCTTTTTTTTTCTATCCTTTCTTCTGGATTTTCCTCCTTGTAAATATGGGTGCATCTTATATTCCGGAGCGTCTACTCTTATAAAACGAAAAACACTGTAAATGTGTTATTTTCTACACCGATCTCAGCGATACTTTGAGAATATTTTTAGCACAATAGCGATGTATCATTTTAAATTATCAATAGGGAACTAAATGTCATTATTTTTTAAGTTTAAATATTATTATTTTTAATTATCTGATCTCCATAAAACTTTGTGAAGTTGTTTAGTGCACTTCGGTGAAGGTTGCGGGCAGATTGCTTTTTTAAAAATTACTACAAATTGGTTTCTTTGCATTTCCTTTCTTTTCAAATCGTTGCGACGGGTCAGCTGATGAGTTTTAACTACACACTGCTTCGTTCAAAGTCACATTTTCAAAGAATGCCACATTCGTTTGGTTCAATTAAGTGGCACCCTTGGTCAGGGGAACAAATCACTGCCCCCGCAGAGAGACTCGAACCGCCGACTCTCGGCGCACTCGTCAACCGCCCCCCCCCCCAAATAAATTGCTATATGCCAGTGGTGGCGAACTTTTGTGATGTCCCATGCCCGAAATTCAACCAAAATCCACTTATTTATAGCAAAGTGCCAAGATTCGAATTAAACCCAAAAATGGGGGTTCAGCTTAGCTGGTATGATTAAGGAAGATTTATTCTGTCGCTGGCGGGCTGATAAGTACTGCGTGCCGACTATGGCCCTCGTGCCATAGGTTCGCCATCACCACTATATGACTACATGCTGTCCTGAAATAATTTGGACAATGCACTTATCTAGTCGACTAGCAGAGTTTCACATAATGGCCAAAATCTTCGCCCCACAGCACCGACTGATGTCCGAGTTGCACCTAGTGACTTGGGGACCAAATCTTCGCCCCACAGCACCGACTGATGTCCGAGTTGCACCTAGTGACTTGGGGACCAAATCTTCGCCCCACAGCACCAGACGTTGTCCGAGTTGCACCTAGTCACCTGGGGACCAAATCTTCGCCCCACAGCACCAGACGTTGTCCGAGTTGCACCTAGTGACTTGGGGACCAAATCTTCGCCCCACAGCACCAGACGTTGTCCGAGTTGCGCTGTACTGTGATGGCACCACGGTATTTCAATCTCAGACAGGACAAAGAAATTGTCAAAGTCCGATTTGACCGACATATTAGCTTGTTTACGTAGACGTCACTTCCTGTTATGTAGAAAAAACTAGTGGGAGGGTTCGGGGTGGACATTCAGACTGATCATTACAAAACTTTGCTTTCGTAATAGGATGGCCATACTATCGTTTTCATTGATTATAGTGCGATCTGGCCACTGGTTACTTGTACACTTACAAGTACGACTCACGTTTGTTCTGTTCTCGATACCAAAGTTGAGGTCACACCGATCGGTGCCGAGTGAAAGAAGCGGTTGATTTGATCACATATCCACACAGTGGCGTAGCTACGGATTTGGGGGTGCGGGGGCTTGGCCTTTTTGGGGCCCCCATCATTTTGACAGATGGCGTCATATATAATATTTAATGTAACAAAAATTTTCAGACACTCCTTTGGGCCCCCCTGAGGGTGGGCAGGGGGATTTTCAAATTTAGACCCCCTCCCCTAGCTACGCCACTGTATCCACATACCTTTAACAGCTACACCTAATTAGTAGAAGCAATAACAAAATCGCTCTCTCCCCATTGATTCGTGTCTGTATTTTGTGTATTTGTTCTTCATTGAATTACAATTTATCACCAACAAGAAAAAAAAAAAAAAAAAAAAAAAAAAAAAAACATAAAATGAATTGATCATACAAATTTGGGGTTAATAAATAAAAACACAGTTTGTTATTAGGCTAGACATTCGTACTTGACATAAATAAATACCTGTAGGTCTAATCTATTTCCAACAGCATCAAACACAAGTAAGAGTTCAGAGAAACAGGTAAAAGACAACGGCATTAGTGCTTCATGCTACTGGGAAACTGTTGCTCCTGACTGACTGGAGATCCTTGTCAACCAGTATAGGTCTTTGACAGTTACTTCAAATCTATGGCACGAGTGTCACATTCGGCACGCCGCTCCTAATCTGTTGGCTCGCGGCCCCAAATAAAGGTTCGCTACTTATATTCTAGGACAGGGGTCTCCAAACTGCGGCCCACGAGGCCCTCTCATCCGGCCCGTGGAGACCTTTTAATCTAATAAAAAAAAGATACTATTTTTCCTGGAGTTTCTACTACAAAACTGTGGGTAGTCGGCCCCCAAGCTGCTGTTTGATAGTTAATGCGGCCCTCCGGCAGAAAAGTTTTGAGACCCCTGGTCTAGATACATCTCTTTAAACTTAAAGAAAATAAATCTTAACTCAATTATTTTATTAGAAGTAGAAGCGTCTGTTGTTTACCATCACCGCCGTTTTCACTTGGTGACAAGGGTCTCCAAAATTTTCTGCCTGGAGGACCACATTAACTGCCGAACAGCAGTTTGGGGGCCGACTAAATACGTTTTCTGGTAAACTACAGGTAAAAATAGTATCTTTTTGGAGATTAAAACGTCTCCAAGGGCCGGATGAGAGGGACGCATCAGGCCCGCGGGCCGTAGTTTAGAGACCACTTGGCTGTAATAGATGCTTTAAGATCTACTACTTATCCTTTCAAGCATGATGATTGGACATGAAGTCAACGCATAACTCGCTGGAGTACCTGACAAACCACGTAGACATCGTTTACTCACACGTACGACACGTGATCGTGCCACGGATGAGCCAGTCACCAGACAAACGGATCGTTTGGAACAGAATCGATACATCTCTAGCTTTGTCATCGACATCGATACCGTCAGCTCCAATGACGCACTTCCTGATAATATGCTGTTGTTACAATTTAATTACCGTACAATTGACTTGTTTTCTTGTGCCATCTTCTTAACCACGCCAGAGAATTAGATTCTGTTGACTTCAAAGAACTCAAGAAATGGCCCTGACTTTATCTTGTTTTTGTTTTTTTGAAAAATATGTATTGTTATTAAAAGCTTAAATGGCCGAATGTTCAGATCAATTAGATCATCGCATTAAGTGATGTTTTCCAGCAGATTTGCTGTTGAATTCTTAGGTCAATGCTCGAATCGTTGTAGGCAGTGGCGTAGCTAGGTGAGGGGGGAGGGGTCCAAATTCGAAAGTCCCCCCGGCCCCCACTCAAGTGGGAGCGACCCAAATTAGTTTTTACACATTAACAAATTACACCACCGCCATGTATGTGGGGCTCACCAAAGAGGTAAAGCCCCCCCCCCCCTGGTCCCCCGAACCTATACAAATTGCTAGCTACGCTACTGGTTGTAGTGATTGCCGTCACCGACTTAAGCTTTGAAATACGCTTGTTTATGGATTACCGTAACCTTTGAATCTGATGTTCATCTAGTTTAATTTTTTAAAAAATTTAACTGTCTTCTTCTTCTTATCTGTTAAAGACTCTCCATCTATACAAAAGATTATTTTGTCCTACGCTTATCTATAATTTGTGACTAGTCCTGCATTCTTTTTAGAGTTTTAAATGTTCATAAAGTGTTTGTTTTCATGGTCTCTGTTAGCAACTAATAAAACAGCCGGGGAACGATTTTTCTAGCTTTTTTTTTTAAAGGAAAGTTGGGTTGAGGGGTCAGTTGATTAAATGATGCTTTAGGGCAAGTTTAGGGGTAAGCGACTTAAACGGTTATAATTTAATTTTTTTAAATTCTCCGCGGTAATATAATTTAAACGTTGACCTATCAAAAAAGTAAATGAGGGAAACTTGTACCGAATGAGTTTGGTTTAGCCACTAAATGGGGTTGGTTTAGCCACTAAATGGGGATGGTTTAGTCACTAAATGGGGTTGGTTTAGCCACTAAATGGGGTTGGTTTAGCCACTAAATGGGGTTGGTTTAGCCACTAAATGGGGTTGGTTTAGCCACTAAATGGGCTTGGTTTAGCCACTAAATGGGGTTGGTTTAGCCACTAAATGGGGTTGGTTTAGCCACTAAATGGGGTTGGTTTAGCCACTAAATTGGGATGGTTTAGCCACTAAATGGGGTTGGTTTAGCCACTAAATGCGGTTGGTTTAGTCACTAAATGGGGTTGGTTTAGCCACTAAATGGGGTTGGTTTAGCCACTAAATAATAACCCCTTTTTCAGTCCATGGCGGACTCTAGGGCAAGTGAAGTAGCGTTCACAAGTTATATAAGCCACCACTAACGAGCAGAGGATTGTGTGGCTAGCACAATGCCCCGTGGGCCATGCCAGTAACGTGGTTTGAACCCATGACCGGGGTTCTTCCCACCGTTCAGCAGTCTAATGCGCTACTACTTAGACCACCGCGGCCCTCAATGGGGTTGGTTTAGCCACTAAATGGGGTTGGTTTAGCCACTAAATGGGGTTGGTTTAGCCACTAAATGGGGTTGGTTTAGCCACTAAATGGGGTTGGTTTAGCCACTAAATGGGGTTGGTTTAGCCACTAAATGGGGTTGGTTTAGCCACTAAATGGGGTTGGTTTAGCCACTAAATGGGGTTGGTTTAGCCACTAAATGGGGTTGGTTTAGCCACTAAATGGGGTTGGTTTAGCCACTAAATGGGGTTGGTTTAGCCACTAAATGGGGTTGGTTT
>MUZC01001200.1:125359-139767 GCA_002072015.1 Radix auricularia | reverse complement strand
GGGGGGGGGTGGGTGTAAGAAAGTGTGACAGGGGGAGGGGGGTATAACTTGCAGTGGCGGCGTTAGGTAAGCGTGGGGCCTAGTGCCAGCAATGACCCCGCGGGGCCAGAGTACTAGTAAAGATCGCTAAACACCAGTATGCTATGATATTAAAAAAATATGAAATATCTTGATTATTGCGTAGTTTTATTAAATTATTACAAGTTCATTATTTTCTCTGGTCTATAAACAACGGTATCCGATCGCACCACTACCGAGGCACTGCCATTCCGATGACACAGTTTTCTAAAAATAACTATTTTAGTAAATCTATTGTAAATGACGTGTACACAAATAAAGGGGATTGGCTAAATGGTACATCTGACCTATTTTCCGTTAACGGTGCTATGCTTTCAAAGACGTCTAGAGCTACGCTACGGAATTTGACCTTCAAAAAGGATTACAAGAGTGCCTCTTTCGTTTCTTTACAATAGTTTCCAGCATACGTTCTACCATCCACTCTTTGGTTCTACATGTATAGGCTATTAACCAGGACGAGACATGTTCAGGACCGAAACGCGGGGCCTACCTAAGCGCGGGGCCTGGGGCAGTCGCCCCAGTTGCCACCCTCAAACGCCGCTCCTGGGTATAAGGGCATGTGTAACGTCACGGTGTTTTTTTGTTAAATTTTAATTATTTTGTTAATAAAAAATAGTTGTGTACGAAAGTGTGACGTACTTTGGGCGAGGGGGGGGGCGAGATTTGTGACACGGTGGATGGGAGTTAAAATGGTCAAAAAAAGCGATTGGGATTTCTGGGGAAATCAAACTCTTAGTTCAGGTAATGATGAGAGATCGTGGCTCCCTCTACATGGGGAGAAACTTTAACAGCTGGAACATAGACAGTGTCTTTAGTGTTGGTGACAACAGCTGGAACACAGACAGTGTCTTTAGTGTTGGTGACAACAGCTGGAAAACAGATAGTGTCTTTAGTGTAGGTGACAACAGAGCTGTTTAACTGGACATATCGAGAGAACTAAAGATAGCGAAACGTACATCCATTGATGATTGACAAGCATCTTCCTCGGTGGCGAAACCAAAAAGACATAGGGAGGGGGATCCACATTTATCTCTACATGAAGGGATGGCATCGTTGAACAAATTTATGGAGAGCGAGAGAAGAGAGAGATGGAGTTAAAAAGGGAGAGGGAAGGGAGGGAAAAGAGATAGAGGTTGTTAGAGGATTGGGAGAAATGTGATGAAGAGAGTCATGGAATGAGAGAGATGGGGAGAGAGAGAGAGGGAGAAAGTAGGGGGAATAGGGGTAGTGAGAAAGAAAAAGAAGCGAGAGAATGGTGGGAGAGGGGGGAGTAGTGGGGAAAAGAGAGGAGGGTGGGAGAAAGGAGGGAGGAGAGGGGGAATAAAGAGAATCAGCCAATGATCTGCTCCCAACAGGAGACCACCACTGATCATATTCTTACGGTTCTTCTTTATCTTTTGACCTGGGAACTCACAGATGAAATTATAGTTTCATGTTAGAGTACGACAGCACCATTTGTATTCTCTTTGTTTCTGAGAACTGAGTTCAGGTTTAGAAACCGTCCGATTTCCTGGAAATGTTTACCTGAAGAAAACGCATGAATCTTAGTGTTGACGACAGATGTGGACACTCATAATAATAATAAATTCATAATTTATATAGTGCTGTGTCCCAGTAAGGGCTTATTGGGCTTACAGCGCTTTACATGAAGGTATTAACAAACATATACTGTCAATAATAAATTAACATTCATATTTTAACAACCATATAAATTACAGTAAATAACACAGAAAACTACGTTCATCATTAAAAGAGATCTTATTTCATTAATTAAGTAGATCAAGTTTTTTTGTCTACAGTCTTGAATTTTCGACAGCCCTACCAGAAGCTATAAAATGTTATTAAACATCTGCACTCCCTTTATTTATTTGTTTCATTTATTTTTGTGAATGTTTTCATAAGTTTCACCTTTGGAGGATCAAAGTTCACATAGTCAAACTGAGGTCAAGGGAACTCTCCATTTATTTCGGTATCACTCCGCGGTGTTGTGATCCGAGAATAGCTCCCACGTCATCACAGCTGAAAATAGAGACCACAAGCAGACTTACGAGACATCTAGTATCGATTTTTGCCGGATTTTTTGTCTACGTTTAGACTTCGACACAGCGAGTATCTGTGTGTGTATGTGTTCGTGTGTGTATGTATGTGTTGTTTGATGACTAAATTGACTACTGAACTTTTCTCAGGTGGCCATGCCATTGTAACTAGGGTGGAATAATTATGTAAGCAGGGTGGAATAATTATGCAAGCAGGGTGGAATAATTATGTAAGCAGGACGGAATAACTATGTAAGCAGGGTGGAATAACCATGTAAGCACAATGGAATAACAATGTAAGCTGCCTTCACATGGATTCGAGCCCGTGATCCCCGTTTCTCGACCATCACGCCCCCTAGTCAGCTTTAAAGAAAAGTCAGAGATGTCAGAAGATTTGAACAAGGAAAACCTACCAATTAAATTTTAAGTCTTTCAATACAATTATCAATCCTTGACAAGGCATAATAATGCCTACCTCCATGGAACCTTAATTTGCATCAATGTTAAATGGAAAATAATTTACCTGTAAGGCCGTATTACTTTTTTTAAAATACATGCAATATTATATTATACTGAACCTTCTTTTACCGCGATTAATCGGGACCCGGGACCCCCCCCCCCCCGCGATAAGTGAAAGTCCGCGAAGTAGGGTCACGAACTGTTAAACAATACGAAATCGGTAGATAGGTTTACAGTTAGTGTATAACGAAGTTGATATATATGTGACATGATGATGGTGTTGATGACTTTTAGTGCCCAGGCGATGACTGTATTTTACGTCTCTACGGACGGCGGTCCCAATTTTCTGGGGCACCTCATCTAACGACACTGGTGGGGCACCTCATCTAACAACACTGCTGGGGCACCTCATCTACCAACACTGCTGGGGCACCTCATCTAACGACACTGGTGGGGCACCTCATCTAACAACACTGCTGGGGCATCTCATCTAACAACACTGCTGGGGCACCTTATCTAACAACACTGCTGGGGCACCTCTTCTAACAACACTGCTGGGGCACTTCTTCTAACAACACTGCTGGGGCACCTCATCTAACAACACTGCTGGGGCACCTCTTCTAACAACACTGCTGGGGCACCTCATCTAACAACACTGCTGCTAGTTCTGCTGTATTTAAAAACCCGCGAAATGTGCCCATGAAGTAGCGAGGGAGTGCTGTATATTATTGATGGCTTTATTTTTATTTATATTTCACGTCAACGACCATGTCCAAATGAGCAAGACGACTGACCCGTGCTGGGGTCGAAACGTCCCAGTGGGCAAGCAGTGGGATGAAAAGGAAAAAAAAGGTGGGGAGGGGGAGGTTGTGGCAACAATGCTTCTTGCGTTCATTTGCGTTGTTCCTTCACAGAATAACATATTTTTCGTAGTGTAGTGGTTATCACGCCCGCCTTGCATGCGGAAAGTCTTTGGTTCAATTCCCAGATGGAACAATTTTAAAACAAAATTTAAAAAAAAATGTCTGCCTGCTCTTTTCCCTATTTTTGCGAACATGACTAACCTTAGAGTCAGAAAATCACAGTTTATGGTTGGCAAGGGATGGTAGTAAAATGTTTGGTGTGGGGGGGCAGGTAACAACAGCCGCTGTGCACATGTCTCCACATTAACTCGCTTCTTTTTCTATTACTTCATGCAGCTGTTTGTGTCCGTTCTCTCAACCCCCACCCCGTTCTTTGCATCTATTATATAATGCGCTAAGGCGCATTTCCGTCCGTGTGAATCCCTTATGTCCCGCAACTCTTGATTACTTTTTTAAAATTGAAAATATAGACGTAAAATCATAACGATTTTAGTTTTGAGATTATCAGAGCGTGTGGTTTTGCGCGCCATAAAAAAATGACGTGGCGTCATGAAGATTTTATTATATTAATTTATTTGATGTTACTTTTTATGTTGATAATCCGAGTGTGTGAATAAGCATGTGTGCGAGTGTGTTCATATGTGTGTGTGCGTCTGTGTGTGCGTGTGACTGCGTGTTTGTATTAGTTGTGAAATAATAATTTATTTCATAGATTGTTAAAAGGGAAATTAAATATTGAAAAGACGTTACCGGGTAATGGTTTATGTATAGTTAAAATTATGCACCGGATTATGAAAAATTCCGTTAATTTTATGAACACAAGTTTATGCCGATGCTTTCTTCCTTGGTACTTGATTAAAAGATAACGAAAAGTCATTGAATGTGACTTAAAAAGCTGTTAATGAGAAGATCAATCTCCAATTATTTTTTCAGATATGATTTTACTTTTGTTTCATTTTAGAAGAAATGAGCCCTTGCGCATTAGTTGGACGATTACTCGCATGAATTGCCACAATGGAAAATAAACAGTGAAAAGAACTTATTGTCGCTATTGAAATTGCATTATTTATAGTTATAATATGTAATTGGGTAAGATTTAGGCTAATCGGCGCATATTTATTTTTACAGAAAATGGAACCTTTCTAAAATTTTAAATGGTCTTTTATAATAATAAAATCACACGAAGATGGGTCTAACTAATTTCTCTTAGTCACTGTTAAATAACTATAGAAATAAATGTGAAGAAATTATTTAATTGCAGACGAAATATCAATTTTACATTTTAATATAAGCTTTTATACATCTACGTATATAATAGGATGGAGGCAAATTTCATACGGGCTTTTAAGAAGTCAAAATTACAGAAAATGAAATTTCTTAATAGAAAAATTAACACGGAACCGTTTTTGAAGCATTTAACAAGTGATTTATCATAAAAACAATTGCAAATATTTGTTAGGAGGAAAATGTAATCTTAAAACATGTATTTTACTCTAAGACCTAACGAATGATGAAACACCTATTTTACCCAATTGGGTACATTTCTCGAACAATGCGGTTGCATGACATACGCTTTGGGTAAAAACTGTTCTTTAAGGTGAAAATATATCAAGTCAAAAGAAATATCACGGGTATTACGACTTATAAATAGGATCTAGCGTAAGAAAGTGTGTGTTATTTCGAAAAAACACACTGACAACAACTAATTGTGTGCCAAGCTGTTTTGAGTTTATTAGATGAATAGTATACAACGGGAATAAAGATTGATATAAAGTGAATTGTTTCTATTAGAAAAAATTTGCGGGAATATGTAATGATTGACATAAAATTTATAAGGAGATCAATTTCTCACCATTTTCTTAAAAAGCAGCATTGTTCTTATGTTTTTATTCACGTTAAAGGAACATGTGCCTTGATAACAAATAAACCATATTTTCCTCTCTCCCCAAGCCACAATATTCACAAGTATTATCTGGCTAAAAATATCCTATTCGTCTTGAACTAATTTCATGCTTAGGCTATAAATGAAATGGGTGTTTAGCGAGCTATTTCTAAGAACCAAAGAAATCATGTGGAAAGATATTGTTTTCATGTTTTGATTCACGTGAAAAGAAAGTGAACTTTGTCCGTTATCTTTTTGTAACTGTTAACGACATTTGTTATTCTGGTAGAGTATATAGCATGTGTTATTAAAGGGGTTCGAGCATGGTGACAGAAAGCCATCAATCGATCTCAATGGAAGGATGTGGTTGAGCAAGCCAGGGCCCTATATGGGCTGTAGAGCCACGGATGATAATGATGTTGCTATATTAAAGCAGCAATACCAAAATTGATGGGTAATATTTAAACTAATAATATGTTTATGTTTCTCGACACACTTATCTTTGTTTTTATTAAGAAGGGGTTTGATTTATCACAACCCTAATTTCCAGATCCGTTTATATAAATTTTTAAGGAGAATTTGAGACCCAAAACTAAATAAAGTTACTCTTATTGTGCCTACCCCGTAGCATAGCACGGGTATTTTGCTCGTTAATTTATGATGAGCTAGTCTGCGGCGTATGCTACGCCGCGGCTCATCTTGTTTTACACGTTTCTAATCTTACTAGATTGTGCCAGGCGCCGTGGCGCCTGCGGCGCCCCCGTTTTTTGGGCGCCTACGGCGCCAACCTTTTTTTTAAAGACCAACTAACTTGTCCTTTTTTGATAAATACGAATTATTAAACTTTATGAAATGTACGCAAGGTATTTATTTAATAATAATAATAGGTGTTGTATTTTGCGCACCGATGCACACCAAACAATGACGTCATCATATTAAATATTTTTACAGCGCTCATCAAAACACGATTTTTCAACTAAACTAACTGCTGTAGACTGTCGTACATCGCTTCTGTAGCGTTACGTTACAAACCCACACCACTGGGCTATTATATATATTAATTGTTTCAACATTTGTTCTAGGCTTAGCGAATTTTTAATGCACTTATGATGTTGGCGGTCGTCTGCATGGCTTCGAGAGTACAATGTTGTTGGTCTCTGCGCTGCCCCCTCTCAATATCTCCATGATGATGTCATCAAAAGTAACACAAATCAGGTATCACAATGGGTTAATTTTGTACTCCCCCCCCCATGACCAATGGGGGTGGAACACGCATTCACACATACAGAGAGAGAGGGGGGAGAGACGGAGAGAGAGATGTGCTTTTTTCTGCATCTTTCTTCCATAGAGACGCGTGGTAGACCAATCCCACTAAGTAGTACTGGGAGTGCCCGCCCAACACCCGCCCCTAAGATAAAAACTAGAACTATGAATCAGCTCCTCATCCTGGCAGTGATAGAGGGGGGTGGGGGCTGGGGTTGGAATCCAGCACCTTGCAGGTGTATTACTCATTTGATGTTTCTGCCAGCCTGGGTGATATCACCGCCCCTCCCTCCCCTTTGCCCCAGTTTTGGGCACGAGACCTACCTACCCCCACCCCACCCAACCACCACTCATATGTGTGGACAAAGCCAGGGGATGAGGCGGGGAGTGACCGAATTCTTCTGCCCTGGTCCGGTTTGTTTGGTAGTTGGTAGTTACTCCACTGGTACAACGGTACAAGGGTACAGCGCTTTGTTAACACGGGCCGATTAGTCAGGGGCCAGGGGTGAAATGGGGTTAGTCAGATGGTGTCCGGGTCTTGTACCAGTGATAGAAGAGTTGTTTGTGTGTCTTGTACCAGTGATAGAAGAGTTGTTTGTGTTTATAGTACCAGTGATAGAAGAGATGTTTTTGTGTCTTGTACCAGTGATAGAAGAGTTGTTTATGTGTCTTGTACCAGAGACAGAGAAGATGTTTAATGAAAATGAACCCGCTGGCTCGTATAAATCATATCAACGTGTTTCAGTGTCAATTTAGTAACAAGAATGTCGACCCCAAAATAAACAACAACCGATATAAATCCACTCTTATCTTATCTATACAGACGCTCCTTCTATGCAGAAGAGAATTAATTGCATCTACAGACCATGACGGATGATCAGCTGGCAAGTGATGCAGCTGTCACAGGCCACGGCTATGTGGGTTCCATGCATTACCCAGCCGCCAAACTAATGTTAGGTACCCATTCGAAGCTGGGTGGACTCAGGGGCGCCCTAGGCCTCGAAAACAAATATTTGCCATCGCATGGATTCTAACCCGTGACCATCGTTACGCCAATCGAGCGCCGTCACTCTTGATGCACTTTATAAAGTTTTCGATATCAGTCAACTAAAATGGCGACATGCTGACATGTGACACGTTTAGAACTCACTCATTTAAGAAAAGAACGTAACTTAACAGTACACCGTATGTCATTCCACGTAGCTATCTTCGCTTTGGTAGAATTTTGTTTCATCTTACATTGACCTATCTAAATTTATTCACATTTTCTGTCACCAAAAAATTGTTTCACTGTAACAATGTTTGTTACGCCATTTATAAGTAAACTGTAAGTATGTTCGTCTTAGGACATGTATAAGTTATAAGACATTACTCATTTATGTTTCAACATTTCTACGTTATTCATATAGTAGTGATTTTTATTTATTATTAAGAGCTCAAATTGATATCTCATATTTTATATTACAGACTTTCTTTCTAAAACAGAAGATTATTGCTTCCTATGCTTATCAATTGTGTGTGTCTAGAAGAGAATTTTATTTGGAGTCGGACTAGGATTTCAACATTTATTTCCCCTAATGCTTAAATCGTGTGAACTTCTTTCATCTTATTTCCCCTTCTCGTTAATTGAGTGCGTCTGTGGGAAGGTTTGTTTTCCCCTCGCATGCATCGCATTTTTCACTTTTCGTGCCATTCGCTGTATTTGTGACCCCATTGTGAGAAATAGTTTGGGGGGAAAACCCAGGCTAGCTTCGCCCACTCCCGCGTCAGTCACACCAGCACAGTGTGCGCGAAACGCCGCCACGTGACGTTCTTGGTGACCTCGCGTAGAGTGTTTGTTTGCGTGGGAGGCACGATGAGGTCATTCATTCATGATATCCTTCCAGATTCGCGCCGCGTGGCATTCATTGAAGGCCTGCTGTTTAGAACTCTATGGCGTCTTAGTTGTTAACGTTTTTTTTTTTAAAGAAAGGAGTGGGGGGGTACCCTGGAATTTATGGGAAGGGAATAGAGAGATCAGCGGGAATTAGAAATACCAAGAGAAAACCCAATCATGAGAGAATTATTTCAGCAGCATTTCTGAGCCGTTGGCATTTTGTTCAAAGATTTAGGGACGTATGTCTTTGTACGGTGTATACATTTTTTGAATGATGTTAAGGTGGATGAATGGATAAAGACGCCATGTACCAGCCAATGAATTGCGTGTTTATACCCATCGCTGGTAGTGCTCCTTTGACGGGTGACCATTCTTTCTCTGACCAACAGAAGTATTTTACGGCAACATGACTCAAAGAATGCATTTCCTCTTCTCGCCACACTCCAAACTCTATTTTCGCCCAACCACATGCGATCTTCTGCCGATCATTCAATTTTTTTTAAAATACATGATGTAATGTCCGAAAATGTCCTGTTATATCATGTTGACTTGTGGCGCTAGAAGTTCTGTCAAAAATTCTTTGTGTGGTCCCGATCTCATTGGCTGTCATTCTGGCGGAACGGTTCGAAACAACCAATGGCATCACGAGGAAATCCATTCATACGTCAATTATCGTTACGGAATGTTTGGTGGCGGTGGCTCACCACGACAAAACCATTCATAATTTACAGACTGGGCTTTAAAAAACAAATAATAATAATAAAAAATTGAAGTTTTATATTCAGGTTTTAAAAACAACACCTTTTACCCCCCTCCCCCCACATTATGCATGCATCAATAAAAAAATGTTTATAAAGATGTGGCTACTTATTTTTACATTAACTCTCAGTGTCAGTGATTTCAGTGAAATGTTTTTAAATGTTTATTATAATGTTGCTAAACGGCCGTCATAAATCTACTTACATTACACCCAAACAAAACATGTTGAATGTTGATGTACTCTCAGTGTCAGTGATTTCAGTGAAATGTTTTTAAATGTTTATTATAATGTTGCTAAACGGCCGTCATAATCTATTTACATTACACCCAAACAAAACATTTTGAATGTTGATGTACTCTCAGTGTCAGTGATTTCAGTGAAATGTTTTTAAATGTTTATTATAATGTTGCTAAACGGCCGTCATAAATCTACTTACATTACACCCAAACAAAACTGTACTCTCAGTGTCAGTGATTTCAGTGAAATGTTTTTAAATGTTTATTATAATGTTGCTAAACGGCCGTCATAATCTACTTACATTACACCCAAACAAAACATGTTGAATGTTGATGTAGAAGAAACAAACAGCAATAGCATGAAGTCTGACACCGAATAACACGTTGTAATTGTAAAATTGTAGTGTACACATGAAATTAAACGTCACATAATTTGTACAGTTGTACCCGTGAAATCTGAAATGACATGAATTGTACCCATGAAATCTGAAATGACATAAATTGTACCCATGAAATCTGAAATGACATAAATTGTACCCATTAAATCTGAAATGACATAAATTGTACCCATAAAATCTGAAATGACATGAATTGTACCCATGAAATCTGAAATGACATAAATTGTACCCATGAAATCTATAATGACATAAATTGTACCCATGAAAACTCAAATGACATAAATTGTACCCATAAAATCTGACATGACTTAACTTGTACAGTTCATTTCAATATTCAAATGGTACCTGACATGTTACACATTACGTGTTTTGAAAGGGTGGAGGACGGTATTTGGACCCGGGATATGACGAACCTGTTTTTCCCACAGACTCCCGGAGGTAACTGGACATCACTTTCTGTTTCTAAATCAAGGCTCAGTTCTAATCCCACCAGTCGTTTTAAGTGCGTGGGAGTGGGAGCGGGTATTCCAGAGTTGGGGATGTTGTCCTCGCAGAGATGATCGTTACGGAAGTAAATCTCGTGTGTTGATCCACTTGACACGCATGAGATGTTTTGTTATGTGTATGTGTATGTTGGTGTAAAAAAATTAAGATGGTATTTGTTGTGTGTAGGATGGTATTTGTTGCCTGTAGGATGATAATTGTTGTGTGTAGGATGATATTTGTTGTGTGTAGGATGATGTTTGTTGTGTGTAGGATGATATTTGTTATGTTGAGGATGATATTTATTGTGTTTAAGATGATATTTATTGTGTTTAAGATGATATTTATTGTGTGTAAGATGATATTTATTGTGTTTAAGATGATATTTATTGTGTTTAAGATGATATTTATTGTGTTTAAGATAATATTTGTTGTGTTTAGGATGATATTTGTTGTGTTTAGGCTTAGGATGATATTTATTCTGTTTAAGATGATATTTATTGTGTTTAGGACGGCATACATCGTGAGTTTGGTGGGTTTCTCCCTCTAATCATTTGGCCTTGGTTTCTGTTCTGCTTGTTACCAACATTTGATAGACTATATAAAAATAAAAATAACCCAATAAATTTAACGAAATTCCCCTCCCAGTCCTGGTTAAAGTGTAAGTTCCTGATTGGTCGATTACACCTATAAATAGACAATGTCGCTTTCTTAATCCTTTATGAAAACTCATTTTTATTGATTATACGTGACACACGAACCAGGAGACTTTATGATAATAATTTCTTTAGAAAGGTCTTTAATTGGTTATAGGCATAGGCAGTGGGGGATCAATTCTGTCACTAATGACCTTTTCATCCGCTCCTCTCCCCCTCCCTGTTCCTTCAACTGCTCCATCCAACAAGTTACCGGACCTCCCCCCTCTCCCCTCCCCCAAAGACAGACCTAGTTCACTTAGACAAGTTCTGACCCAGTTGTTGGACGATGTGTGTGATGGTGCACACCGTGAGTTAATGGCCATGTAGTCCCGCCCGGCGTGTACTATGACTTTGACCGGCCCACTCATCTGACTGCCTCCAGACCGGCCCATTCATCTGACTGCCTCCAGCTTTGACCGGCCCACTCATCTGACTGCCTCCAGCTTTGACCGGCCCACTGTTACGTCCGCAAGTGTTATTAAACTCTCTAACTCACAATAAATGTTAGAGTAATGACTAAATGGCTCGTTAACACGGCACGTAACACAAAAAGAAAAGAATGAACACAGTAACTGACTTTACAAAAATGGAATTTCATACAAAGAAATATATTAACAAGTTACCACACGATACCTGTGGTAAGAATTAATTAATATAATAATAACTTATCAAATCTTAACTTATTACAATAACGAACAATAACTAAATTACTAGAATAAAAAGGTAAACACTCACAAAAAGGTTGATAGCGTTGGCGTTTACAGTACAACAAACAGTGGCCAGCTTATAGCTCATGTGATGTTCGCATGAAAATCTCCCCTCTGATCTCTGTCTTATTCCCTTCCTTCTCTGTTCTAATCTGCTTTCTCTTTATATAGTAAATCTTATTGAAAGTTCTGGATTTAACTTTGATGAGAAAAGCAGTCAGTTTCATAACTATCAAGTTCTAGAACATTCGAGGGGAATAGATGTAAACAAACTCAAGGTTGAATGGGTGGAGCTTCGGGGATGGACCCTTGACCTGTCAAGACTTGAATGGCGGGGTGGGTGGCACAGAGTAATAAATCACGGTGACCCGTGTGCCGCCAGGGGGAGGGGTAGGGGTACCTAACACTTCCCCCCTTAAAAGAAAAAGAATTTACATTTCTTAAAATTGAATTCTTTTCCCATTCGGGCCCTTACAAACAGATATAGAGATCTAATGTAAGACATAGTTTTAAAAACTTTTCTACGTACATTAATTATAAACAGCTTTCTTTTCAATGTAAAGAGAACCAAAAAAAATTCTACAATATTTTCATTCAATAAGCGATTATATTGTTATACAATTAAAGTTATTGGATATTAAATATTTTAGAAATTATCACCTATTCAAATCAATGTCTGTACAGTGCAAGTGATAAATTTCATGATATTGTCTTTAACAAAATGTGTATCATTAAGAAAACAATAATCATAGCAGTAAATAGCAGTACAAAAGTATGTCATCAAAACTGATAAAATCTATAAATTATGGCTTGTTTAGCTTGGCCAATATTTTTGATACACATAATTTAAAGTCTTCCTAAGTGACTCAGGTGACAATAACATTAATTTAATAAGTTTTAGGGGTCCAGATAACGCATAGCCAAACATCAGTTGCTTGATGCAGGATACAGGACTGTCTTGAGCTGTATACTTGGATTCTACAAGTGACACATCCATTCCTTTGTCGCCATTCCTTACTTGCTCTTGGCAATGGGTCTTCAGCATATTCTTTAGCGTTTGAAGAAATCTTTCAAGCTGTCCTAGTGACTCGGAAAGACATGCACTTGACAGGCAGTGTTCAGTGCCCAGTTGGTCAATGACTTGTTTATACAGTCTTGTTTTTAACTTGATTCCCTGGTTGTACACCTTGGGTAAATCGAACAAAGTGAAGAACTTCATCGATTCTTTCCTGATGTTTAAAGTCATAACGCTCCTGAGAGTTATAGTTATAGCTGCTGGAAAACGTGTTGAAGAACACACGCTGGTCAGCAAATAATGTTGACCCAATTTCTTTGAAGGCAGTGATCCAATGTAATTGTTGACGACAGGACTACACGACTCCTTGAGTGTTGGAATTGGTTTAAGAGGTGCTGCTGAGATCTTTGGATTTTGTTTGGCTATTTCTATATTTTCCAACGCCATATCGTTAAGCATATTGTAGCGTGTGGGTAACTTTTCCGTTTCTTCCTTAGTAACTGCAACCTCTCCGAAGTTTGCAATTTGTGGATCAAATCTTTTTTCTTCCGTTATACTCATCCTGGTTGGTGTCTTGTGTTCAGCTGCCTCTTCGTTTAGGGTCTTGAAGAATGTCGTTCCCAAATCTACTTCAGGGTTGACTTTATTGCTTTCTTCGGCCTCGTAATCTCTTGCCGAGATATCTTTGTGCTCATGGATCTGGTAACAGCACATGCTGGATAGATGTCTGGATCCTAATCTTGAATTTCAGACAGAGGAGGTTCATTAGTGACGATGGGTTTGGCGATCACCTTCCCACCAGCTAAGTCGTTGCCTAGCAACAAATGGATGCCTTCTAACGGTAATGTCGGTCGGACACCCACAACCACAGGTCCGGAGACTAAGTCTGACTGGAGATTTATCTGATGCAGGGGCACATACATCGAAATCCTGACAAGTAGGAGTCGAAGATCTATTTTCCATTGCCATTTTACTGCTTGCGATTTCCATTTCTTTTAACCTTATCTGCAATTCCTTATTCGCCTCCAATTCTAACAGTTTAAGCTCCCTTTCCCTTTCTAATTCTAGAAGCTTAAGCTCTTTTTCCTCTTTCTATTTCTAATTATTTTAGCTCTTTTTCTTTTTCTCTTTGAGCTTCCAACTCTAATTGTTTTAACTTAATTTGGAGCTCAGTTGTAGAGTCATTATGTGATTCTACTGTTTCAAGGTTATCTTCTGACAAGAGATCTTCGTTAACCAAGTGTATCACTATACGATCTCTTATTGTTTTCTTCAGAGCGGAATTAGGAACTTCTATGTCTAACTTTTTAGCAATGGAAAACAGTTCTTTTCTCGTACATTTGTCCAATGCCTCTACAGAAGGGTCATTCAAATCAAACTCCATTATGACACTAAGTTTACAAATCAAATGAACACTAAAAATAATGTTATTAAAGCTCTAATAATTACTTATAACTAAATATGTCAATAAATAGGTATCGTGCTATTATAAAGTTCTAAGTCAGTTACTCGAATAATGTAATACAAAGTAATTTAAAAGTTTACAACTATGGCTCAAATAGGAAAAATTCCTAATCCCGGACGAGCCCCCAATTATGTTACGTCCGCAAGTGTTATTAAACTCTCTAACTTACAATAAATGTTAGAGTAATGA